>PVJS01007880.1:0-54728 GCA_004027185.1 Glis glis
TTCTTCTTCTTCTTCTTCTTCCTTCCTTCCTTCCCTTCTTCCTTCCTTCCTTCCTTCCTTCCTTCCTTCCTTCCCTCCTCCTCCTCTTCCTTCCTTCCTTCCTTCCTTCCTTCCTTCCTTCCTTCCTCCCTCCCTCCCTCCCTCCCTCCCTCCCTCCTTCCTTCTTATCTTCCTGCATTCTTGCCTTCCTTCCTTTTCTTAATAGGGTCCTTTGAAGACTAGGAGTTGCTAATGTTGATGAGATTCAGTTTACCATTCCCTTTCTTTATGGTTCATACTTTCATTGTCCTCTCTAGGAAGCTTGCTGGTCCCAGCTTGGAAGTGTTCTCCTGGGCTTTTCTTTCCCAGGGCTAACCTGAGCTTTGGCGTGGGGCCATGGAGCACATCTGGGAGGCTCCATCTCTGATCTCCACTTAGTAAATGCTGTCTCTTTGGTGGCTGGACTTCTCCATTTCAGGCAGACTGGAGTCCGAGGCAGGCTGATTGCCCACATTCTCCCAAGCCCTCCCCTTCCCCCAATTTCCCTAAAACCTCCAAAATTGCATTGATCAATTCGTTCTAATTAATTGGCCCTGTGATTAAGCAGTGTGTATTGGAGGCATTTTTGTTTCAAAGTGTCTAACATCGAGGGGACATCTGGGTGGTCACTTCAGAGTTTGGGGGCAAAGTGGGCTTCTTCACTCATTACTCTCCTCTAGTAGTGGGGAGAGTGTTCCAGCACCTGTTTCCTCCTGAGCACACAGATGCACACTTCTCGTGTGGCCTTGTGTGCTGCACAGGGACCAACAGATGCCTGGACCTCGCTCACATTGAGTTCCCTGGTGCAGCCTGTGACCTGAGTGGCCTCCAAGTGCCCCTGCCCAGATCCTGCTGCGTCCCTGGCCATTCTGCAGCTCCTATCCTCCTCCTCAGGCAGCCAGTGGGGGGCTCTGGCGTCTCTCACCTGAGAGGCAGAGTGGCCCTGCTGCCCACCTGCCTCCCAGCTGCTCTGGTCTCTTGGGACCCCCGGCCACGTCCCAGTTCCCTCAGAGTCCCTCAGTCCACTCCATCACCCTGCAGCTGCGGGACCAGTGGGACTCCTTTTCTGTACCATTATAATAAACAGCTGATCCATCTCACCTCTTCCTAATTCTCTCTTCTGAGTGTTGTCACATTAATCTCCAGAAAACTCAAATCTGACCAGTTCTCTGCACAGCCCAGCACTGATGAATGACTTATTCAGCTCTCAGAAAAATTAGCAAAACAAGCCAGGCATGGTGGCACACGCTTGTAATCCCAGTACTTGGGAGGCTGAGACAGGAGGAGTGCAGGTTCGCAGCCAGCCTCAGATACTTAGGCCCTCCGCAACTTAGTGAGACCCTGTTTCAAAATAAAGAATAAAAAATAGGGCTGGGGGTGTAGCTCGGAGGTAGAATGCCCCTGGGTTCAATCCCCAGTATCACAAAAAGAAAAAAAAAAAAAGGAAAATTATCAAAACAAGCCCCTAAGCTCAGCATATAGACACTGCTAGTGTTGCCTCAAGAAACGCATCAGCGAAGACAGGCTTGCAGTGGGCCAGTTGCAGTGCCGTCCAGCTCCCCAAATCCTGTGTTCCAGAGGCAGCCCCACAGCTTGCATGGGCACCAGGACCCACAACCCCTCAGCCCTGTGCCCTGGCCCCTGGCCACCCACAGATTCAGAGAAGAAAAAAGCCAGTCTCCTTTGTAGACCCGAACACAGGGCAATTGATGTCATGCAGGAAACAGTGTCCTCCCTGAAAAATAAGACTTTATAGAAAAGACACCTGTCTTTTTGAACTTTTCTAGTTTCTTCAGGTTGGCAATTAGCACCCTCAAATCTGCCTGACAGCCCACAGGCCAGCTGAGCAATCACCCAACAAGAGGAGAAGCACAGGGCTACCCGTGTTGCACCTCCTGGACGCTTCTGTGTGGGCACAGCACCACCAAGCTGACGCCAGCCTCCCACATGCTGCTGTCAAACAGCCAGCTAAATGTAGAGCCAACACTGCTGAAGGTGGGGTCCGCATGCACACACTCCGTGGGACATCATTCGCCATGAAAGGGACCCTGTTGTGGGTGGGCTTTGAGGACTCTGGTTTTGAAGCAAGAGTCCAGGCTCAGATGCGGCTGGTCCACGTTCATCCTGTAAAGCCAGGTCACATGGCCCTTCCCTGCCATTTTTATTCATTATTTACTTCCGGTTACCTCTGGGCTAGGTGTCATGGCATCTGCTCACCAGTGGGTGGCCTGGAAACCATGGGGCACTTTGGCTTTGACACAGGTTCCCACACTCTCTCCCGGTGTTCAGCATCTGTGTTTGATTTAGAGGCTGGTGGGGTCACAGAGCATCCTGGGGCTCAATGTTCCATCCTCCACTGTATCCCAGGCCGACTTCCCTCAGAAGCCTGTAGGAGTGTACCCTCTGTCCTGAGCAGAGGGCTCTCATCTCTTTAAGTGTCTCACAAGCATCTTGAAGGCTAGGGTCCTGTGTCCCTGGAGGAGAAGCTCCCTCAAGGGGCAGAGAGGGTCCCAGGCCACACCTCTGTGCCACCATGCCTGGGGTGAGGGAACTAGAAGGTGTGCAGATGGATGGGTGGGTGGATGGAACTCCTGCAAAGGGAGATGCACAGTCAGCTTCCTGTCACATTGGTGGCCACCTGACGCCAAGGTCTTTAGAGAAGGGTTGCTTGTTGTTCTCACCCATCCTGGGATGATGGAGCAGGCTACCACGGCCAGAGCTGTAGGTTGCGGGCTGAGGACACGGATGTGAGTGCCCCCGGGGCTGGCTGAGCGCTGCACCTCCCTTGCTGTCTCTGTGACCATGTACACGGAGGCAGGTGGTTCCTCTTCTACAGCTGTAGTCACACAGATGCTGGTGAGCTGGGGTCTGAGCTGGCCCACGCAGGTCCTGATGTGGAGGGCATTCATGGAAATTCCTGTCCAAAAGTTGGCAAGCTCAGGTTTCTGGAAAGCTGCTAGCATTAGAGAGTGAGGCTTTCTGTGTTGGTGACGACTCCTTGTCTCTGGTCACGTGCCCAACCTCACAGCCTCATGCCGTCAGGGAGGCGCCCACCACCTCTTGCAGTGTGACCCACTGTCCATGCCCAGGACCACAGGCGCTGGGCTGCTCTCGGGGGGCCTCAGTAGCAGGAGGAGAAAGCTGCCATCTTATGCAGACAGTGAAATGTGACAGCAGAGGGGCCAGGACACTGTAAGTCCCACAGACACAATATTGAGGAAAAGACAAAGGGAAAGAGGACAGGAGGGCCATCCTGCTCTGTAAGTGAGAAGCCCCCCATGGGGCCACTGTCAGGGCAGGGGGGCTGGCAATGGAGGGACACTGGGGCCTGGGGCCTGCCTGGGGGTACTTCTGTCATAGCTGTGGATCCTCTGTGGAAGCTCCCCCAGCAGACACTCCTGATGTGGAGCTGTTCTGTATGTGAGTCACCTTCTTACGTGAACCTCCGCCAGCCCTTCTCCCATGCCGACCCCTCCTTGTGCAGATTTGCTGAGACTCCTGGCCTGAGGGCCCCTCACTCCTCAGAGTACTGGTTCCTTCCCCTAAGAAGACCCGTGGCCACCCAATGCCCAACCTGGCCTGTCTACACCTCCCTACTCCTCAGCCCTGTGGCTCCCATCCTTGGAGACGACCTTGAAGCAGAGGCACCTTAGATCCCTTAAGACCGGTGTGACTTTTAGTTATAGGTTTTTTTAAATTTTAATATTCTTCTTTTAAAATTGAAATCTCCTATATAATTTATATAACTCTAGGTTAATCATGAATCATAAAAGTCTTCAATTAAATTGGGAAAATGAGAATTTCCAGCAGATACTTAAATGTAGTAGAAGCTTCAAGGGTGAATTCTATTTGGGTTATGAGCTATTTATGGCTGCATGCTATAAAATATCCATAAGCTGAGTGTTTCAGAAACATGGCTTTTTACACTTAAGTATAAATACTTCACTTTAAAAGAGGATCATATATTTCATTTTCTATTTTGATATAAATGCATTTAGTTTTAAGTAGTCAATGTCTTAAACCTCAAAAAATATATTTGAAAAAATAAAGTATATCTTTGCAAAAAACCCCTATCAAGTATTTATGTATTCACCTCATTTCACTTATAAGGAAAATGCGTGTATTCAACAAGCTTGGATTTCTGTGAGATGGTGCAAAGACTTAATTTTTACATTATTTATAAGGAACCTAAGCTTTGCTACTTCTAGCCACACAATGCAAAACTTTAATAAGTGAATAAAATATACATCTCAGCGTTCTCATTCCACTTTTCAAGGAATAGCAGGTGAAGGTATTATGTGGGCTGCGTGCCAACTAAACACTTAGCTCATTGCGAAACTCTCTCCTCTTTTCAGGTTAATTTTGCTCTTATTATTCCCATGGACTTGGGCCAGTGAGTGTTCCGAAAGCTTGCATGGCCCTTGTGATGGTTTCAAATCCCAAGGAAGCTTGAATTTGTGCTCTCTTGGTTGGAAGTTGCTTTTGATTTTTTCTATTGTGATTTACCATAGAAAAATGTCATTCAAAAGAAACTATGAGGATTAGCATTTAAACATTCATATGCTTTTTTCACTAAAAAAGATTTTGAAACAATATCATTATCCAAAACTTGGGCAAACATTCTGTCTGATGGTCTAAACATCTGTTCTTCAACTAGAGGAGAGTAAGAACATCGGGGTCACTGCCCGCCTGCCCTTCAGAGGAGCCTGGGGTCGACCACCTGCTATGGGCACCATGTGCATGGGCATTTATAGAATGCCTGCTTGCTTTCCCTTAAAAGTAGATTTTTTATGGCTGAAAGCAACACTTGATTGTTCTAGAAAACATGTCATTCCCAGGAGACATTTCCTTCCACATCTTTTTATACACAGTAGGTTAAGCATCCAATCACCTATCATGTATTAATAATGGTTTATTTCACAAGTATGCATATTGTACAGTTCTCTTTCAACATTGTTGAAACCACTGTACTTTAAATCCCAAATTTACTCCTCCCTTTTAATATAATGATGTGTTTAACCTATTTCATGTATTAGATATGGTGATACAGAGATAGATACACATGCACATATAACTGTAAGCTCATGATCATCCTCTTACCCCAGTCCTCACCCCTCATGGCGCAGCAGCTCCTGGTCAGTCATCTGGTTCTGCCGTTGTTGCTACACACCACGCACAGGGCGCCACATAGAGAAAGTGCATTCTCCATGTCCCCACAGAGTACCAGCATGTCAGCTTGCTGATGCAGCTGAGGGCCTGGGGCACGTTGGGGGCATCAGGGGGACCAGGAGCCTACTCTACTGAGTCCCCTCGCCTCCCCTCCCCAAGGCCACCAGGCGTTGCACAGTGGTCAGCGGGCAGCAGCAGAGGCTGGCCTTCGGTCTGGGCGGGAATGCTGCATGGCCCAGGCACAGCTGCTGTTTCACACCTGCTGTTTGGGCTGGTTCGGGTCACTCTAACAGCTCCTGTCTTGTATGTTCAATTGATGCTGGACAGGAGGCAGACCCACGGCTGTCCTGACATTACGGATGTACCAACTACAGCTCAGGTGAGGGACACCACTTCCTTAATCACAAATCCGATTTAAACCAGGCTAAACCGTTCAGCGCCTCCACATAACCAGATACCCTTTACAGGAAGACCCACACGCACGTCCTCTCCAACAGAAATGGGGACTGGAGCAGGCAGAGGTCCTGACTGCACTCTCTGGTGTCTGACGCTAACAGCGGCAATCACATATATCCATACAACTTTGTATTTTTATTTTTTCACTTAACATAGGCTGCCAATTCCCTTTGATCATTGCACTGAACAGCCGTAGTTGGCGGGTCCTGTTCTGGGACTTTGGGACTCAGTCAGTGCCCATGGAGGCACACAGTCTGCAGCTGGGGCAGTGCTGCTGTCATTCAAGGCCAGAAGAGCTTCCCACTCGGGGAACTGGTGCTGGTTAATGCGGGAGGCCCCGTTGCCTTCGCAGGAGCCAGCACTGAGACTGGCCTCGCAGTCATTTTGCACAGGGTAGCCTGAGCCACACTGTGCTCCATCCTTGGTTTGCTTCTCTCCTCCCCCAGGGCTGTTCAATGCCTGTCTGTGCTCTGGATGCTGCCAGGCCAATCCCACCCTCGGAGCTCACCTCACAACACACCTTGCTTGTACAAAACTGAGGAATATGGAGGTAAGATCAACGGTGACTTCCAGCCTTGCTGCCTGCAAGAAGACAGCCTTGAAATCAGCCTCTGGGAGGCTGTGGGACATGGGGACCCTGGGCCCCCCGCCCTTCCCTCTGCCAGCCCAGAGACTGAGGCTTGGAGCAATACCTGTCATGACCCCCCAACACTTCAGTTTACATAATTAATAGCCACCAAAGGCCCTGGGAGCCCTGAGGTCAGGGTGAAGAACAAGCTCTGTCTTGCATAGAAGCATGCTTTTCTCCCTCCCCGGTACACAGACACACCCTCCAAGCCCATGCCTAGATAGACAAGCGGCTTCCCACCCCTCTGGGCCTTGACCCCCACCCCTGAGATGGACCTGGGGTTTTTGCCTCGGGAGTCCACGGTGATCTCTCCCACTTTGCCCTGTCCTTAAGACCACTTTTCTTTGGTTTTTAGTTGTTTGTGGAAGGGACATTGAATTGTCCATGACTGCACAGTCACTTTTTTTTTTTTTTTTGCAGGCAGACAAATGGAAGACCTTTTTTTTTTTTTGCGGTACCGGGGATTGAACGCAGGGGCGTTCTACCTCTGCGCTACGCCCCCGGCCCTATTTTTTATACTTTATTTTGAAACCGGGTCTCACGAAGTTGCAGAGGGCCTCACTAGGTAGGTAGGTAGAGAGAGAGAGAGAGAGAGAGAGAGAGAGAGAGAGAGAGAGACAGGGAGCTAAGGCTGGCCGCGAACCCGGATCCTCGAGTCTCCGCCTCCCAAAGTACTGGGATTACAAGCGTGCGCCACCACGCCCGGCTGGAAGACCTTTTAAAATTTGACATTTAGCAAAGTCATGAACTCTCACGTAGAAGGAAGGGTGATAGAAAATGAAAACCTGTCTCTGGGGCCGTAAAAGGATCCTGTCTGAGAGGCTGGTAGGGCTGCTCTTTCCCTTCTGAGAGTCTCTGTGGATGTTTTCCTCATGAGAAGAGGCATTTGGAGGGAGACTGAGAGCCCAAGGCCCCCACAGCCTGCCCTGGGCTCCAGGCATCAGAGCCTCTGCTGACACCGGCTGGTCTCCTATGGGGAGCTTCAGGGTCTCTGCCCTGCCCTGGACTCCTGTGACACTGACCAGTCCACTGAGCAGCTTCTACCATGGGTATGTGTGTGTGTGTGCGCGGATCCGTTGGTAGACACCATGCAGATGAACTGTGTGTGGTCTCAAGAGATCTCACTTTGATGCCTAGGGGTCAACCTGCACTTTTGTGGAACAGATGCTCCTCCCGCTGCTCAGGCACACACCTGTGCAGCCTGCTAAGCTGTGAGGCAGCATCACTTCCCTCCCCAAACTCCTCACACTGTATGTGGATGCCTAGCTCCAGTGGAGAGTGTAGAGGTGTCCTGAGTGTCCATCCCTCCCCACATGTATGTGGGCGCCTAGCTCCAGCAGAGAGTGTGGAGGTGTCCTGAGTTTTTGGCCCTGTGGACTCCTAGCTCCAGCGGAGAGTGTGGAGGTGTCCTGGATGTCGAACATCCTGCATTCTCTTCCATGTACAGGCTTTTTGTGCATGTGCTTATCATAGTTGGAGAGTTTGAGGGGTTTGTGAGGACCCTGGGAGGGAGCTCCGAACCTGGTAGTGCAATGTTTTTTTGTCTAAATGCCGGAGACTTTCATTGTAGAGATACGCAGGAAGGGTTGATCTGGAAATGAGGTCATGGTCCTCATAATTTGACTAAAACACAATCAGCAAAGGGCACAGCCCAGGCTTGGCCTCTGCCCCTCCAACCATCCTCGGAGGGAAAGCTGACTTTGTGCATGTGGCTGGAGCACCAAGCCCCACATGGTTCCACAACAGAGGCCAGGCATGCAGTCTCAAGTACTGGGGAGATCAGGGGACACATCTTCCCAAGCAGACGCTTCTGAGGCCATGGCAGGTGTTGCTGGGAAGTAACCCTGGACTCTTCCAGATGCACCTGCATGTGTGGCACCCTTTTGAGTGGGAGAGTGCAGACCAGAAAGAGGTGGACCAGAAAGGAGAGCAGGAGCTGTTCTCATATTTTTCAAGAAATGCATTGTTTTGGCAATAAGAGTAGAATATACCCAAAATGGAAAAGGCAGGTATGAAACAAAAATTACTAATACTTTATGCCAATGGATGAGGTGCAGATATGGTTACAGAATTCTCTCTCTTTTTTTTATGCAGTACTGGGGATTGAGCTCAGGGACATTCTACCTCCGAGCTACACCCCCAAGCCCTATTTTTTATTCTTTATTTTGAAACAGGGTCTCACTAAGTTGCGGAGGGCCTCACTAAGTAGCTGAGGCCAGCTGTGAACCTTCAATCCTCCTGTCTCAGCCTCCCAAGTACTGGGATTACAAGTGTGCGCCACCACGTCTGGCTCAGAATTCTCTTTTTCAATATCAGAAGCAAACTTCAGACAAGTAGTATTCTTTATTTAAAAAAACCAATTTAATTATTTTGTTTTAACCAGAAGCAAAAGCAACTTAGTGACTCATGTCACTCTTTTCTTCAATGCTTCATTTTCCTCAAACAAAATCAGTCAGAATGAGCTCTAGTCCCTGAAAAGGTAATTCACTCACTGATTTAATTCTGGTTTGCAATAAAAACAAATTAATTACATTACTGTCTGCTGCTGAAAGTAATAAGTAACCTATCTGATAATCTTGCTCATATTTGCAATAGAAAATTAATTGCACTTTTTTCTAAAATTCCACATCAGTTTTAATATCTTCATTACAATTTATAAGCATATTAATCATCCAAGTTCTGTTCCAAGAAGTTTTGCACAGAGAAGATATATGCCTTCTGGAATTTGAACAGAATCCAAAAATGAGGGCCAATATTCACCTAACTTATTATATCTTCCCATTATCATCACCATCATCACCACTACCATCACCAACCTCATTGCCATTACCATCACCATCATCTCACAATCACTACCATCACCACCATCATTGTCACCATCATCACCATCATTGCTGTCATCATCACCACCATCATCATGTCACCCTCATCACCATCACCAGTACTTATCTTTTAATTCCAGTTCTCTGGGTGGTGGGAGGCAGGACAATGAGTTTAATTTTGTAAATAACAGAGGACTTGCATTGAGACCATGTGCAAAATTTCTATACATCATTTTAAAAAAGATAATCCAGAAATAAGGACTAAAGATTTCAATGGGGACTCTAGAGTGGAGGCTTCCAAAGGTCATTAAATACAAGAAAAGCTGCCCAACCTCATTAGTCAGATCATACACCCACGAGTTGGGGAGACCGGCCTCCATGGCCCCTCATCTTTCTGCACGTCCTTCGAGAGGCAGCACTGGCTGCCTTTGCCCAGACTAAATTGACAACAATGTTTTCATAGCAGGAGATAAGCCAGCAGAAAAGCACATAGGAAAGGTCTGCATGAAAAGTCAGAACAGTGATCACCCAAACGGGGCAGAGAGGGGTGTACAGCTGTCTGTGCCTTGCTCTGATTACTGGTCACATGGGTGTGTTCATTTTATGAAAATTCATCATCCTGTGGACATGTGAATTGTATGTACATTTTATAAAGGTATAAAATATGAAACTTGCACTGTAACTATTTCAGCATTTTCAGACACGTGACATGTAATAATTCAAGTCTGTAACAGGTGTGTAGCAGACTGTGAGGCTGTGACTCGGTCTGAGAGCCAGTCTCAGTTACAGTGACAGGACTCATTGTGAAAGGACAGTTTGAGAGCAGATGAGATGAGGAGAAACCAGGAGCTTTGACCTTGAGGCACCCCAGGACACTCGGGTGGAGATGTCCAAGGGCCAATATTCACCTAACTTATTGTGTGGGTGGTCCCAGGTCTTGAAGAATGGAAAAAGGATGGAAATTCAGATTTGGAGTTATTTACACAAATGCCCAAGATTCTTGACTACATATTTTAGAGATGTGTTCATACATTTATTTATTCATTTATTTTACTTCAGAGAGGATTTGATGTAGTGGATAAAACGATATCAATAGAACCCAAAGAATCCATAAGACTGTGGACAGATGATAGGAAGGAAGTGAACTTTCAGAGAGAGTGAGAGCCTGCAGATGCACACACAGCTTCTAGTTCCATACCCTCCAGCACCGAGCTTCCATCCAAAAACCAAAGAACAGAAACTTTAGGAGGTAAAGCTGAGTTAGCATGTTAGTGAGTTAAAATGTTAATGCTCAGAGCCCACCTGCTGGAACATTCTGGAACTCTCAGCACGTGGCAAGAGAATCACTCAGAGGGGTCAAGAAGTGGGTCAGCTGTCACATTTCCTCCTTTATTTCCCTTGCAGCTCAGCCAAGAGGAAATTACCTGGTCATCCAGACTCCATCCTGGGAGGTGTAATGCTTTCCTCTCCTTAGAGATTTTATGGAGGTGATTTAAACTGGTATCTTCAGGACAGAACATTACTGATATGGCCCTGGAGACATTCTTCTAAATGCGAAAGAGATGAACATGGTCATTGATGAGGCTTATATACGAAACAAAGAAACGAGTGACCAGAACCATGCTGATCTTCAGTTCCAACTAATTAAGATATTTATAAACTCCTGGAGCTATATTTATTAAAATAACCCTTCATAAAAACTCTCCTTGAAGATCTATTTTCTACTTTGACCAAGAAAGTTGGAGAAGACCCAGGAATACAACCAGGGCTAACACGTTAACACAAGACAACCACAGCACACAAGAGGACCTAGAACTTATGGGTGAGAAGATGACCCCAGAAGATACACAATCACATGATGAACAAAACAAAACAATTCATATCATGGCCCAGACAGAACCATGATTCACATGATGATCCTAGAATAGCACTAGTATGCACACCACGACCCAGGATACCATCAGAACTCACACCATGACCCAGGATACTGTCAGAACTCACACCATGACCCAGGATACCCCCAGGACTCACATCACAACCCAGGACACCACTAGGACTCACACCACAATGCAGGACACCACCAGAACTCACACTATGACCCAGGACACCAATGAACTCATAACACAACCAGGACTCACACTATGACCCAGGACACCACCAGGACTCACACCACGACTCAGGACACCATCAGGACTCCCACCATGATCCAGGATACCACCAGAACTCACATCACAACCCATGACTTTACCAGGATTCACACATGACCCAGGACATTGACAGTACTCACACCACAGTCCTGGAAACTACCAGAACTCACACCATGACCCAGGACACCACCAGGACTCACACCACAACCCAGGACACCACCAGAACTCACACTATGACCCAGGACACCATTGAACTCACACCACAACCAGGACTCACACTATGACCCAGGATACCACCAGGACTCACACCATGACCCAGGACACCATGAGGACACACACCATGACCCAGGACACTACCAGGACTCACATCACAACCCATGACATCACCAGGACTCACACATGACCCAGGACATTGACAGTACTCACACCACAGTCCTGGAAACTACCTGAACTCACACCATGACCCAGGACACCACCAGGACTCACACCACAACCCAGGATACCACCAGATTCAAATCACGACCCAGGACACCACCAAGACTCACACTGCAACACAGGACACAAACGAGAAAAACACCATGATCGAGGACACCACCAGGACACACACCACGACTCAGGACACCACCAGGACTCACACCATGACCCATGACCCAGGACACCATCAGACTCCCACCATGACCCAGGACATTGCTGGGTCTCACACCATGACCCAGGGCACCACCAGGGCTCACACCACAACCCAAGACACCATGAGGAATCATACCATGACCCAGGACACCACCAGGACTCACACCACGACCCATGACCCAGGACACCACCAAGACTCCCACCCTGATCCAGTACATCACTGGGACTCACACCATGACCCAGGACACCACCAGGACTCACACCACAACCCAGGACATCGCTGGGACTCACACCATGACCCAGATCACCATTAGGGCTCACACCATGATCCAGGGCACCACCAGAATTCATGCCACGACCGAGGAAACTGCCAGGACTCAGGTCATGACCCAGGAAACCATTAGACTCACACTACGACACAGGACACCACCAGGACTTGTATCACAACCCAGGGTACCACCAGGATTGACACCATGACCCAGGATGCCACCAGGATTGACACCATAGCCCAAGACACCACCAGGATTCACACCATAGCCCAGGATACCACCAGGACTCACATCATGACCTAGGATACCACCAGGACTCACACCATGACTAGGGACACCACCAAACTCAAACCATGACCCAGGACACTGTCAGAGTCACACCACAACCCAGGACACTGTCAGGACTCACGCTATGACCCTAGAAGCCAGGATAAAACCAGGACTCATGTCATGACCCAGGACACCACCAGGACTCACAAAATGATCATTCTGTGTCTTGCTATGTCTTGACCACTCTGAGTCATAATGCCTGGGATACCTCCAATTATGAATATGCTTGTCCAACTACACTGGGCTGACTATCACCTTTTCCATTAAACCTTCCTGACAGAAGCCAGGTGCCAGCTCCAATGAGAAAATCCTTAGCTGCATTTCTGTGAGGTGTCCAGATGTTCACTTGGCTTTCTTGTTATATACCATGTATGTGATAGAACCTCTCCCAGACAGTGAGCTCTTTAAGGAAGGTTCTAGAAACTCAGTGTATGCCTTGTGAATGTTAGCAGAAATTAATATGAAGTTGAGGGTGGACTCAAGGTTGGAAGGTTGTATTATGTGGTATATTAGTCAGGGTTCCACATATCCTACTGGTTCCGTTTCTCTGGAGAATCTTGATTCACTTTCTCTCTATATCTGTGTATCTATACACATCTTGAGTCTGAGGGCATGCGTGTGGGGAGTCCCCTCTTCCTTGGGTGATGTCTGTTTTCCTCCTAAAGGCTTCAGTTGATTAGATGAATCCCAACCACATATGGAGGTTAACCTACTTGGCTCAGAGTCTGCTGATTTAAAAATCTTATAAAAAAGCCGGGCGTGGTGGCACACGCTTGTAATCCCAGTACTTTGGGAGGCGGAGACCGGAGGATCCAGGTTTGCGGCCAGCCTCAGCTCATGCATGCGCACGCATGCGCACGCTCTCTCTCTCTCTCTCCCTGTCTCTCTCTCTCTCTCTCTCTCTCTACTTAGTGAGGCCCTCCGCAACTTCGTGAGACCCGGTCTCAAAATAAAGTATAAAAAATAGGGCTGGGGGCGTAGCGCGGAGGTAGAACGCCCCTGCGTTCAATCCCCGGTACCGCAAAAAAAAAAAAATCTTATAAAAAATACATTCACAGTAGCATCTTAATTGGTGCTTGACCAGACACCTGGCCACCACAATGATACATAAATTAACCTGTGGTGACTGAAGGGCAGTTACACCTGAGATAGGTAGGGTCTCTGGGAGGGAGAAAAAGAGATCCTTAGTAGATGGAGTCTGGATGTGTGAGCATGGCCAGCCATGCTTGTTAGATAAACAAAAGCCCCAGTGTGTGCTTGTAGCAGATCAACTAGAACAAAAACATAATCAATTTAAATGTCACCAGATTCAAAGACTTATACAATGTGCCCACAACTGATTTATGGTTAGATTGCTTGGCCAAGAAGAAACACTGTGAACCCCAAATATCAAATTATTGTCATGGGATTTGATTTTCAAAGAACCATCCCTGGGAACTTGCACATTTCTTCCCAGGGAAATCGTATATATAATCAGAGAGAGGAACCTTGGTTGTTATCCCTCCTCTTCTCTTCTCTGAGAGGTGGGGGTGGCCCTACCCTGCCTTTGGCTTATTTATGCCCCTTTGCTATTGTTTAATAAATCTTTGCTTGTGCCTGCCTTTCAATGTGTCCTGGAATTCTTTCGGTGGCATAGGTCAAGAACCCACCCAGGGCTGAGTTGAGGTCTCATTGTCTCCTTAGGTGGAACTCCTGGGGCCCCTGTCCAGAGACATACCTGCTGGGCTGTTTGTATAGCTCCTGGTTGACCAACTGACTGAGAGAGAATAGCCAAAAGAGATCAGCACAGGGACCCTCATACCACTGGCCTTTTTAGGATCCTGGATACAGCGTGTACAGGCCAGAGACCATAAGGATGGTAGGTGCTGCTCCACCTTGATTTACAAATGGGGAACAATTAGTCCACTTTTATTTTTGTGGAGTTTAAATGAGATACCCACACAGATCTCCAGCCTGATATTCAGTCCTTCTGCTGAATGGAAACCACTGTGTTAGTCAGCTTTTGACCACTGTGACTAAAATACCTGACAAGAACAACTTAGAGGAGGAAAGATGCATTTTGGCTCACGGTTTCAGAGGTTTCAGTCCATGATCAGCAGACTCCATTGCTCTGGGCCTACTGAGTAAGGCAGAACAGCATGGTGGGAAGGCACGGCAGAGGAAAGCTGCTCAGCTCATGGCATCTGGGAGAGAGAGAGAGAGAGAGAGAGAGAGAGAGAGAGAGAGACCAGGGACAAGATAAACTCCTCCAGGGCACACCCCCAGTGACCTACTTCCTTTAGCTAGGTCTCACCTCCCAGTAGTCCTGTAAGCCATGGGGGGGTTAATCCACCAACGAGGCCAGAGCCCTCCTGATCCCACGGCTTCCCCAAAGGCTCTTCCCCAAAGGCCCACCTCTGGATCTTGCTGCGAAGGGACCATACTTCCAGCACAGGAGCTTCTGGTAGGACGGTCCAGATCCAAACCATATCTGTGCAGTTCCTGAATTCACTTTGAGGTTTGCATTACATTAGTCACTCAGTGGTCAAAGAGGGGTTTTCAACATTTTTACCCTTTACTGAGCAGAAAACCAAACATTTGTGTTTGTCTAAGGTTAAAAATATTTCCTTATGTTCTTATATAACTTATGACTGCCAGAAAAACAGCTGGACAATAGCACAAAAATCAAGCAATTAGAATTCAGCGTCTCCAGTGTGAATTTTTAAAAGTTATTTAAATCTGCAGATCTGGGCAGGAGGATTAGGAAATTTAATATAATTTCAGAGGCAGCATATTCAGGTGGGAATAATTGACATAGGGAAATGAGGAACTGAGAGTGGCCCTGAATGTCATCCAGCATAGCTCCATCTCCGTCTGGTGTTTTGCATTTTTATTTGTGAACAAAATTATTCATGCATCTGTCTGGTGACTTTCCAGAATTTTAAAGTGGGAATTGGGGCACTGACTCGGGAGCAGCTGAAACGAGCGCGGTGATGAGAGTCATGCAGGTAATCGCTTCTGATGCATTGAACGGCAGACCGACCCCATCCTCAGCCGCTTTCTAGCAGGCGCACTGTGCTGGAGAGTCAGAGCCTGAGCGTGGAGACAGAGCCTGTTGGGCATGCCTGGGAATCATTTTTCAAATGCCTTTCTTGGACCATTGTATAGTGAGGGGAGATGTTTTTTAGTTTCTTATAAACTAGTAGTACTTTAAAATGAAAATTAGAAATTAGACATTAGGCATTCAGTCTTGCATTAGAAGCACAGGTTGAAGGCCAAATACACAGATGTGAGCCTTGGGCCTGCCCTGCTCAGATCTGTCACCCTTATTCCCAGGCATGTGACGTGTGACAGCAGAGCTGCTTTAGGGCATTTTAATCTCTTCAGTTTCTTATCAGTAGATAGGGCTGGTGTTATGGAGCTGTGCATTTTATCATGTTGGCAGCAGCTCTTTATTTCACACAGGGTTCTCTGCTCCAGGTTGGAGCTCGTGCCTGAGCATCAGGAAGCTATACAATGGACAGTTTAACAGGCAGGTGGATCGTGCATTCAAAATAGCTCCAGGAAGTTCCACCAGAGAACCATGCTCTCTTACGATGTGGATCATGCGAGTTCCTGGATGTTCCTGCTGGTTGTTAGAGGTGGGGACTCTGGGAGAGCGACCGTGTTTTCATGCACAAGCCTCCTCCCAGGCTGCTCCTCCAGCCACTGTTGGGAATAGAATCACATCGATTTTCAGTTTTTGTGCACAGACTTGGAAAGTCTAATACATCTTCATTTTACTAAGGACATCACCTAATGGTTCTTGAATTCATAAGGGAATTCATAGCCACTTTTATTTTCTGGGTGTGGCAGGGGTCACACCAAGATTTGGAAATTGAACTGGTTTTAAGTGTCTTGAAATAAATGCCAGTTTTACCTTAAGTTAAACTGAAAATTAAAGATGAATAAATGGGAATGATCTCCTCCTCTCTGAGTGTTATTTCTAATGAAAGAAATGATTATCTGATATAAAATTGAAACTGATGGATAAATGTAAGAAGACCTGAGAACTGAGTAGCTCATTAAAAGTCTGTCACCAGTATTTCTATAGTTACACATTGAAAAAAGTCTTTTGTGTAATTTATGGTGCACATTCCAGTGGAGTGTAATTATATCTAGATAAGCAGAACATAAAACTATTTTATGGTTCTATTAGGTAGAGCTTCCAAATTGTGGCAAAGACATGGCTTTTAATTCAATTGGATTTAATTTAACTAAGTCAGGGAAAATATTTCAGGATGACACACAGCAAGCAACCATCTGCCAAATGGTGCAGTCTTCTGAAGTCTGAGGACCCTGCTCAGCCCTGTCCCTGGATGCAGCAGGGACGCCCTCACCTTCCCCAGAATGCCATGGCCTGAGTGGCAGTCAGGCAGTGCGTGGGAGGCCTGGCTGCACCTCCAGGGCAGGGGGCAGGGGCTCCACCCAGGCTCATCTGAGTTTCCAGTCCTGTTTGGGGAGGGGGGCCTCCTTGGAGTTGAGCACATGCCTGAGAGAGTCCCTGTTCAGCCCTCTGCAGGAGGTCGGCTGGTGTCCTCAGAGGGGATGATGAGCAGCCCTTGCCTCTATTACTAGCTGTGGGGCCCCTTTACTAGCTGTGCCAACACATCTGAGATTCTGGGCCTCTCAGAGTCTCCTTTTCCATATCTGAAAATGTAGCTAAGTTACAGCCTGGAAGCCTGCACAGAACAAGCTGTACAAAGTGCTTGTCAGGGGCACACACTCTACTGAACATGTAGAAAGAACAGCACCAACAGGCTTTTACTCCATCTCAGATCAGCTGGGATGGGAAGCCGAGCAGAGGTACTGGAGATGGATGACACCTTTCCCTCCACTCACCCTTATCAATTCACAGTACCTGGGTTCTGGGGAAAAATCCTTTAAATTTATTAAAATATTAATAGCTATCTAAACCACCTCTATGTCCCTGAGCACCTCATATATAAGTGTGTATTGTTTGACATCAGGTTCACCATTCAAAGATTTCCACAGATGGGAATATCAATACAAGAAAAGATGCTACTCCAATATTAAAGTACTGCATTTCATTTTTTCAATTGTTTATAATGTTTATTTTCCTGGCATTTTTTTTTACATATACAGCCAAAATGTAAAGTCAATTAATTAGTTAGCTCAAATTAATTAAACATTCTTAATCATCATTAAGTTTAATTTGTCACATCAGACCACTACGGCTGCTAAGAAAGTGTGATTTATTACTCCCAGCTACCATCCAGGTATGTAAAAATTGTGAAAAGAGTAGCTTGTTCACATTTTTTAGAAAATTACATTATTATATATCTATGAGAATATTTCATAGTTTTTACTGATAAGTATCTATGAAGGGAATGTAAGATAATAATTATGGACTTTAAAGAAAAGACATTCCAGTCAAAACCAAGTATAGATGGATGCCACATTAGAATAAAACTTAAATATATTTAAGAGTAAGTTATCAGAAAAATCCATACTTAATCACCTGTAATGGGTGTCTTAGTCTGTTTGAGCAGGTATAACAAAATATCTTAGACTGGGTAATTTATAAATAGTACAAATTTCTCACCATCTGGAGGCTGGAAGACTGAGTTCAACAGGCTGGTAGATGCAGGGTCTAGTGAGGACTGCTCTCTGCTTCACCGATGGCGCCCCCTGCTGCCTCCTCACATGTGGACAGGAAGAGGGCAAAATGGACTCCCTGGAACTCTTTGTAAGGCACAAACCCCATTGACCTAATCACCCTGTAAAGGCCCTGCATCTTAATACTATTGCTTTGGGAATTAAAGTCCAATATGAATTTTGGAGGGACAGAAACATTCCAACCATAGCAATGGGAAAGACTGAACACTGTCCTAAGACCAGGAAGAGAGCAAGGACCTTCACATTCCTGTCACTCCTGTTTGGCCATTCTGGAGGCCCTGGCCAGTGCAGAAGGCAAGAGAAAGAAACAAAAAGCATACAAATGGGAAAGGAAGAAATAACGTGTTTTATGTTCAAAGAAAGCATGACCCGCCCCCCCCCCCCGAAGACAATTCCAAAGACTACAAAATAGTCACGGGAACTAGTAGCTGAGCTTAGCAAGGTCACAGGACACAAGGAGGAGGTACATAAAGTCATAACATTTTCATATACTAGTAACAAACAGCTGGAAGTCGAAGAAACAAAAGTTTACACCAAAAATATGAAATACCTCAGCATTTCTATACCTTGCTAAATATGTTGAGTTCTGTGCATCATAAGGTACAACATAACAATGAGAAAAAACCAGATACAAATAATAGATGAGGTATCCCATGTTCATGGACTGGAAGACTAAATTGTCAGTTCTTTAAATTGGTCTATAGAATTTAAGCAAGTCTAAGCAAAATTCTAGCGGGATATTTTATAGAAACTGACAAGTACTTTCATTTTTAAAATATATGCAGAGAGGCAAAGGAGTTAGAACAGCCAAAATGGTTTAGAAGAAAAAACACAAGATGGAAGACTCACTCCACTTATTTTCAAGACTTTCCATGCAAGGAGAGTGGTGGAGGACAAAAGGCAACCTCAGATCAGTGATTGGATCAGAGTCCTGAAATTGACCTGTGTGCAGATGGCCAGGAAATTTTCAGCAAAAGCAGACAATCTGAAGAAGCAAGATTCATTTCTTCAACAAATAGTGAGGACAAAGGAACTCTAATCCAGGCCTCGCTAATATTTATAAGAAGATCTAATCTAGAGAGATAACAGCTTTAACGGTAAAACCTGAAACTGCAAATCTTCTAGAAGGACATATAAGCGAAACCTCTGTGAATTTGGGTCAGACCACTGATGCACAGGCCAATGCTCAATGCTGCAGGGGTGTAGGGTGTGGGGCTCATAGGTGCCTTGTCTCATGCCACCTCTGGCATCTTGCAGAAAGGGCAAAACTAAGGGGTATGAGACATGTCTGTGGCTGCAGAGCTGGGGGTCTCAGAGGGACTGGGCTCAGAGGAGCCTGGGATCTGGGGTGACAGGACTATGTCTAGATCTTGGGTACATGGCATGTGAGCTTGTCAGATGCCAGCCCTGTGCACCAAAAAAGTTGAACATACAGTTTAGTAAATGTGACCTCAAAATGCATCTAAACTAAGTGATCAGCATTTCAGAATGTGGTGGGTTGTGTGGAGGGTTCCCTAGAGACATGTCTAAATCCTGGTCCCCAGAACTTGTGAATGTGACCTCATTTGGAAAGGAGGTCTTTCCAAAAGTAACTAAGTTAAGATCATCCTGGATTAGGTGACAAACCCAGTGACAAGTGGATTAGACACAGAAGAAGGGATGGAGAGAAGGCCAGGTGAAGACAGAGGCAAAGGCTGGAGCTAGGAACACCTGTGGTCATCAGGTCCTGGAGAGGCAGGACAGGTCCACTGGAGCCTGGAGAGTGCGCAGTCCTGCAACAACTTAATTCTGGATCACTGACCCTCAGAAGTGAGACAGTGTATTTCTGTTGCTGTAAGCTACTGCGTTTATGGTAATTTGTTACCCGAGCCCCAGGATGCTCACACGGGGAATAAAGTCACCACACCAGTTATGCTTCTGCAAAGGCCTTGCATCTATCCACTGAGTTTTCAGTGAGGTGGAAATGCTGGACACAGACACCTGTAGGAGGAATGGGTGCGTACAGTGGACACAAACACCCGTAGGAAGAATGAGTGCGTGCAGTGGACACAGACACCCGCAGGAGGAATGGGTGTGTGCAGTGGACACAAACACCTGTAGGAAGAATGAGTGCGTGCAGTGGACACAGACACCCGCAGGAGGAATGGGTGTGTGCAGTGGATCCCGTGCTCTGTAGCACTGGGCTGTTACAGAGGTTGGTGAAAGATTTCAATAGCCACAAGTATTTGTTTTAATAGTTCCACACTTCCCTGCACATTTGCAACACATGCAGCTATTATCATGAGGGTGCTGAGTAAGAGATGTTTTGTGAAAACATCCTGAGACTTAAACATTGTAATTGTAGGAAATGTTGCACTAATGTGAAATAGCTTCCAAAGTAGCCTGCCCACCAGATCGGCCACAGGGCGCTCCACATTACATTAAAAAAATAAGCAGTAGAATCAATAGCAGAAAGGGTTCTGCATGTATTTTTTATTCCTGCAAGCTTTTAAAAATTCCCATTACAAGCCGGGCATGGTGGCGCACGCTTGTAATCCTAGTACTTAGGAGGCTGAGACAGGAGGATTACAGGTTCAAAGCCAGCCTCAGCAACTTAGTGACACTCTTAGCAACTTAGTGAGACCCTGTTTCAAAATAAAATATAAAATAGGGCTGGGGGTGTAGCTCCGAGTTAGAATGCCCCTGGGTTCCATCCCCAGTACCTCAAAAAAGAAAATTCCCATTACAAAATAAATCAAAGTGCACAAGTGCCACTTTGTAACAATTTTAAAACTCTTTGTGCTGCTATTAGTACTTGAAGTTTTGTGATTTTTATTGCTTAAGTTATAAAAGAGGAATGCATTTTGTTTTACTAGAGAAGAGAGACAAGAGAAGGGGAGAGAGAGAAGAAAAGAGAAGAGGAGAGGAGAGAGAGGGAGGGAGGGAGGAAGAGAGAGAGAGGAGAGAAGAGAGAGGGAGAGAGAGAAGGAAAGAGGAGAGAAAGGGAGGGAGGGAGGGAGGGAGGGAGGGAGGGAGAAAAGGAGAGAGAGAGAAGAGAGAGAAGGGGAGAGAGAGAGAAGAAAAGAGAAGAGGAGAGGGGAGAGATAGGGAGGGAGGAAGAGAGAGAGAGAGCGCCAGAGCGCCCTCCTGTGTTGGGACACCTCCACTCATATGGCCGACTCCGAGCTCCATTGCCCTGGCCTCTCTTGACCCAGGTGTTCGAATGCCTTCTTGCAGCTGGGTTGAAGGGACAGTGTTCTAGGGTCACCTTCAGTCTTTATCCCCAGAGGAAAAACATCTTGGTGTCCCCAGGTGTCAGCTGCCAGGGAGGACAGAGGCCAGTGGGTGGGACCAAGGTTGCTTGTGCTGGCGTGGTCCCTCCTCTGGGTCATGCTCTGGGTCTCCCGGGAGAACCTGTGTGGTAACACTTAGTGGGTCTCTTCTGCCATGGGGTACGATTCTCCCCCTCAAAGGACATCTCTCCAAAATTTAGCTCAGTCAATTACCCAGGCTCACAGGGTGTGGTGGCCCACTCTTGTAATCCCAGTACTTGGGAGACTGAGACATGAGGATCACAGATTCAAAGCCAGCCTCAGCAACTTAGTGAAGCCCTCTGCAACTTAGTGAGATCCTGTTTCAAAAAAAAAAATAAATAAAATAGGGATGGGGGTGTAGCTTGGAGGTAGAATGCCCCTGGTTTTCATCCCCAGTACCAAAAATAAATATAAATAAATAAATAAATAAATAATCCAGGCACCCCCAACCCTGGGCCACTGTCCCTCTCTCAGCTGACAGTGAAGCTCCATTCAGCACCTGCCCCTTGCATGTCCAGGGGTGGCCTGGGACAGTGACTGGGAGCACCAGGATGTGGCCCAGAGGGTTCCTGGTGGAACCCCTGCAGGGTTCCTCACCTAGATATTCACAGCCTCAGACAGGTGCTGCCCAATGTACATGAGGAACCTGACTAGCTCTGTAGAGGACTGGACTTCCCTGCCCAGGACATCCCGGTGCGGATCCAGTTCCAGGGTCAGTTCCTGCCAGGACTGAGCAGAAAGGGAAGGGCCAGGGATGGGAGGTGGAGGGGCCATACATAACCTCAGAGGCCTCGCTGTTTTTTTTCTTCATAGCTGTTGCTCCTGGTGCCTGGGAACAGGTGACAAGCCAAGAGGACTAGCCACAGTGACCCACACATCCCTCACTGGTACTCCAGGGAGTGGGCGGTGAGCCTGCAGGTCTTAGGTAGACACTGACCATGTTCTGGGTGCAGTACTGAACTGCAGTTCCTGGGAGTTGTGTGTGTGTGTGTGTGTGTGTGTGTGTGTGTGTGTGTGTGTGAGAGAGAGAGAGAGAGAGAGAGAGAGAGAGAGAGAGGAGAGAGATTTAATTCAGTGCAATTCTGTGTTATCAGGTGATGAATCCCAGCTCTGGGGTGGTCACAGGGACATGCGGATTTGGGGCCAGAAATTATGTGAAAACCCAGGAACCTTTCAGTGGTTGGCAGGAAGTTACCATTAGTGTGGACGCATCATCCTAGCTGGCTGAGATGTTGGCAAACACTAAGAAAATAAGGCCAGGCATCGCATGTATCTCACTCCGCACTGACGACACAGAGCCTCACTTTGTTTGTGTATTTGCAACTTATTTAACAGGTGTAATGGAAGCTCATATAGTGTTATCTGACATAATGGAAAGAAAATACAAACTGAAATCATGTTGCTCCTATTCTCCTGGGTGAATATACTGGCTCAACCAGAATGGAGCAGTGGCCAAGATTTAAAGAAGATAAAGACATCCAGAGTTCACCCACTCTGACCTCTGTTTAACCAAGGTCTTTGCCTTTGATCCATCACAGGGGAAAGTGTATTAGAGAAAAAGAGGAAAGCTAAGATCTACTGTGTCCATTATATCCTAATTACTAATGTATATCTTACCTCATTTAGTCCTCACAAAACCTTAGAAGTTGGCATTTTAATTTTCTCTGCACATCTGGCCTTGGAGGGGTGGAGAGATATGTTTGAAGTTACAGCATGAGTAGCCTGTGCCTGACCATAAGGCCCAGCCACTGCCTGCCCTGATGTGTAGGGTCCTCATGGAGCCACGTTTCCCTTGGGTCTGTGTGGTCCCAGCTGTCCTTCGGGTGGATGGCTCCTTAACCCCCACAGACTAAGTCTGTCTCCTTGACCTTCTGGGAGAGATTGTTGAGGAACGTGGAAGTCGGCTGTTTCCTGCACATCTCCAACTCGAATCCACCACCACGTGGCTCATTCTGGCCCCTCCCTTTGCTGACCTCTAAGTTTCTACCCCAGTAGCCAGAAACTGGCTCCCCTATCTGTCAACCACGAGTATCTTTCAATTCCAGTTCACTCTGTAGCAGCCTCAGAATTAACCCACGGCCCTCTGAGGATGACCTCATCCACCTCGGCACAGGTTATCACCTTCTGCAGGCCGTTTTGGACATTTATGACTCGTTTACATTTTGCTGCCACTGTCAGCACTCATTTATAGTCCTAAATGAATGTTTAAATTCTTCTGACCTGAAGGCTTACTCTGTGTAAGAGCTTACTGTGGTGTTCTGTGGCTCTACCACTGCACACGTGGTCTATTCCCACCTGCCCGCAGTCCACCTGTTCCTCCTCCTCCTCCTCACCCCTGTGACCGCTGGTCTCTTTACTGTCTCCAGTTTTGCCTTTCCCAGAAGGACCTATAATTGGAATAATACACACGGGCTTTCAGACTGTCTTCTTTCACTTGGCACTAAGGCTCCTCGTGCATTTTTTTTTTTTTTGCGGTACTGGGGATTGAACCCAGGGGCATTCTACCTCTGAGTTATACCCCCAGCCCTATTTTATTCTTTATTTTGAAACAGGGTCTCACTAAGTTCCAGAGGGCCTCACAAGTTGCTGAGGCTGGCCGCGAACCTGCGATCCTCCGGTCTCAGCCTCCCAAGTACTGGGATTACAAGTGTGTGCCACCATGCCCGGCTTCCTTGTGCATTTTCACAGTTCAGTACCTCGTTTCTTCTAATTGCTCAGCATCATCCCATTCTACAGGGACACCATGGTGTTCACACATTCATTCACCGAAGGCCATTTTGGTTGCTTCCAAGATTGAGGAGTATAAATAAATCATTCTGCTTTAAACATTCTTGTGCAGGTTTTCATGTGGACATATGTTTTCATATCAACTGGGTGAACATTCAGCAGTATGACTGCTGGCCACACCTCGCTTATGTTTAGCATTGTAGGAAGCTGTCCACTGTCCACTGTCTCAGAGGGGCCTTCCTCTGAGCTTCCTCCTCGGCAGCTGAGGGTCCTAGCACTGCATGTTCCTGCCAGCATTTGGCACTGCCAGCTTAAGGATTCTAATTGTCCTACTAGGTGTGTAGTAGTATCTTATTATGATTTTAATTTGAAATATTCTTTGATGACAAATGATGCTCAGAATCTTTTCACATCCTTATTTGCCATACATCTATTTATCTTCTTGGGGTCTATTAAGATCTTTTACCTATTTTTCAATTGAGTTGATTGTTCTTACTGTTGACCATTAAAGGCTCTTTGTATATTTTGGACACATAGTTTTCATGACTGCAGAATACCTTACTGAATACTGTCGAGATATAAATATAGTTACATACATGTGAACACACACATACATATATGTACGTAAAGTTTGATTCTTGTATTTTTATTGCAGTTTAATTTATACATAATTTATATAGAACAAAAGGAACAGTCTTAGCTCTGAGGTTCCATGATGGCATCAGGCTCCACTGTGATTTTCCCCAAATGTCTCATTTTCCTTGATGAAAACTCAGATATGCTGTGGTGGGGATGGCTCTGTCTTCAGCCCCAGGCTAATCTATACACCAGCCCTGGGCAATGACAAAATGTACTTGACTATTCTAAGAGAATATATTCTTCGAGTATGTTCTAAGATAATTCTTGTGAAGGATAAGAATTCTAAGCATGTTAGGTCCTATATCTAGATTATGATAGGAGAATGAAACATGACTTCCAAGTTATAAAAAAGGAAACGTCCCCAGTTAAATCAGCATATCAATCTTTATTGATTGAAATTGCTGGCTTTCTGTATATTCTTCAGATTAAGAAAGGAAAATAGCTGTTGGTGAGGTCCAGCGCTTCCCTAAGGCAACACGGTGTGGTTGCAAGCACCTCTTAAAAGACGAAGAAGAACAGCAGATGGATGGATAGTTGTTTCTGGGTAATACGTAGGGGAATTTTTTCTTTCTTTTTGCAAGTGCTCTGAAGTGGGCACTGTGGCTGTCAGGGTCTAACCTGGAAGCAGAACCTCAGTGAGTCTCGAGGTCAGAGGTCATGGCATTGGACCTCACAGGACCTTGTGACAAGCAGGAGAAGCTGGTGTTGGGAGGGAGCCTGGGCCCAGGAGCTTCTAGTCAGTCCTAGAAGGGTGGCCACTTGCCTCTGCCAGGGAAAAGGCTTGAGCGAGAGTCTGTGGGAGTCCTCGTTGCAGCCCCTGTGTTCCTCAGCTGCCCAGCGGTCTGAAGGAAGAGGACCCAGGAGCAACCAGCAGGCCCTGACAGCCCATCCTGTCTGTGCACAGCTCTAGCCAGGTGACCTTCAGGGAGGAGGGGCCTGGCCTGGTTTTGCTTCCCCTTCCAGATCTTGAGCAGGCATTGCATCCACCTGCAACCTGGTGTCTCGCAGAGGAGGGTCAGGATGCTCAGCTCTGCCATGGGCTTGGTTTGGAACCTCCAGGTTCCAGTGGACTGTGGAGCAGCGGGGCGGGTGGGGGCTGCCACCCACTGTTTAGGCTCAGTGCCCTGTTCTGTGTGTTCTAGGGAATATTGTCCATTTCAGCAGAAGCAGATACTGTGCACAAGTGTGCGCGCACACTCCCTCTGTTTAACAAAAGAGGAATGCACAGGAATTCCAGTGACCAGAGCCCAGCCCCCAGGCTCATGCGGGAGCAGAGCAGCCGAAGGTACTGTGGCTCGTGGGCTGACCTTGGGGCCTGGCAGTCCCCCCCGGCTGCTGTGAAGCTGGTCAAGTGGCCTGAAGGAGGGTCACCTGCCATTCTGTTGGGCCCTAGAATGCTTCATTTCTTTTAACAAGTGCATTTTATTTACCCGTTTATGAGGCCAAATTCACAATTCACAGGAATTGTTTGTCCTCTGAGAACGGATTTCAGCATCAAGGCTGCTGTTTTGTGATTTGTTTCCTGTTTTTCTCCCCATGAATTATTTATTACCTTATTTTGAGTCTCAGCTTGGTTATCTCCACATCCCCATGAAACACCAGTTAATTAGAGCCTGATGCTTGCTGCTGCCATCGGGAGAAGTGGCAAATGCCATTGGAGGTCACACTCCATGCTCCCGCAGTTACAAACAATCCTGCGTCCTCAGGCTCACCCTTTGCTGACCAGCAGGAAGGGCAGGACAACGCTCTGAACGCTCTGGAGAGATGATGTTCCACACCGACTCTACTGCTATTTAGAGAAGCCCCCGCCATGCCTTTCAGGAGGAGGAGCGCATCATGCAGATCCCCCCCCCCACCTCGGTCTTGAAGAGGAACCTGGGTCTGTGGTGCGGCACTGTGGGAATGTCACAGCTTTACAGGAAGTGACTGGCAGAGCCACAGCCTCCCATGCCCCCCCCTGCCCTGCCCTTGTGTCTGGTTAGCAGGGGACAGTCCTGAGTCTCTCAGAGCCCTCCCCCTCCCTCAGGGGTGGCCGGTGCTTCCTGACCTGGTCTTTAGAGACATTTGCATTGGTTTTCTTTGTTCTTCCATTTGGAGGAGCCTCTGGCCTTGAATTTCCTCTTGAACCCTCAGCACCGTTCATCCAGCTCTGGGTCGGCCCTGCATATCGCTTCTCCCTAACCCAGTAGTGGAGAGGGAGTGCGTTTGGGGGAAAAGGTTCTCTCTCCCTGCTCAAGGGTCACTGTCCCTCAGTGTCAGGCGGTGGACCTTTTCTCTGACTTGAGGGTGACAGCAGTTGAGATGCTGCCTCTCCCTCTGCTCCTGTGGGAGGCGTTTCACTCTCAGGTCCTGGATGGACGGACCCGGGGAAACCTCGGCAGGAGAGCTGTGGCCTGGGCTCTGCTCTAGCGGAGAAGAGCAAACTCATGGTCAAAAGGCAGGTTGCTGCTGGGTGTGGGGGCGCACGCTTGTAATCCTAGTACTTGGGAGGCTGAGACAGGATGATTGCAGGTTTGCGGTCAGGCTCAGCTACTTAGTGAGGTCCTCTGCAACTTAGTGAGACCCTGTTTCAAAATAAAGAATAAAAAATAGGACTGGAGGTGTAGCCCAGAGGTAGAATACCCCTGGGTTCAATCCCCAGTACCACCAAAAAAAAAAAAAAGGTCAGGTTTCTAGGGTTCATCCCTCATTTTCCTTCCGAGATGCCCAGAGACATCAGGCCAGCTTCCTGGGTCATCCTGTGGCCAGCCCCTTCCTCCAGGGAGGGTTTCAGAGCTGCCCAGCAGCTTGGAGTGAGGATGTGCTGGTCAGATGTATTTTTTTCCACGACTTTTGATTTGATGTGTTCTGAGGAGCTTCCAAAGAGAGCTGCCTCTGGTGTGGGCCATGGCCGCATTCTCCCCACCGGAGCATGTTTGGCAGTAGAAGATTCTCTGAGCTCTAGACCTGAGCTCACCCGCACTGTCACAGGTAGGGGCTGGACACAGTGCCAGGACATGAGCTCCTTGCTGCTCAGGAGAGAGCAGGGCAAGTGGTCAGTGTGGGTCGCCTCTGTGCAGGAAGTCTGTGCTAGTTTTGAGGGTGAGTGGAGGAAAGGATGCACATGAAACCCAGCAGAGAGAACTAAACTGCACCTGGAGAAAAGACCAGGTACTCACGAACACAGAGACAGGCCCCGGTTTGCAGAGTGAAGACTGATAGGCCACAAGTTGTCAGAGGGCCGGAGTTGTGTGGCCACACTCAGGTCTCCTGCTCATCTCCCTGCTGATGCCACAGATGCTGCAGGGAGCAGGCTTCCTGTCTTGTTTCCTCGTGATGCAGAAACGAGGACCAGCAATCTCAAGTGGAAAGTGTGTGCAAAATGCAGACTCCCACAGGGGCTGCCCTTCCAGGGGGAGCAGGTGTGAGCTCTGACATCAAGAATTACAAAGCCACATCCCAGGGGACAGGGGTGGCACATGCGTGGCTGCTCCCAAACACAAATGCTTTACCTAACGGATGCTTACTGTGTGTGTGAGGATCAATGCACAAGCACATCGGTTGACAGAAATGAATGGACATGAATATTCTAAAGTAGAATTCTGGGGTTGAAAGAAACAAAATGCCTAGCCTCACATCCCTTCCCTACAGAGAAATAATCTGAGACCTATGGAAACAAGGATGAAACACAGATGCTTGCAGAGGGTCCAGCCAGGTCTGCAGGCTGTCCAAACTCCCAAAGACATCCACTCAGCACCCTCCATCCCTCGGGCTGCACTGCAGAATTTGTGGAAATGCCACCAGGGTCCGAGGGTGCAGGGATGCTGCACTGCAGGCTCCAGGTGGATGCGTTCTCATAAGTAGCAGGGAGCGCTAGTCACGACCATCCTAAGGATACAGGAGGTCTGATTCTGTCTTTGTAAGGAAAACAAACACAGGGAAGCTGGGGAGGAGGGTTTTTCTCTGTCCTCTGTGGAAATTCAGCAGAGGCATATCAAGCTTGAGACCCCATGCAGATGAAGTGTTCCCCTTTGGTCCCTGTCAGACTTGGGAGGAAAGTGGACATGCCCACCCCCGGGCAGTCGGCCATCACAACTGCTCCAGCACAGCAGCAGGCCATGGCCGACCGGTCCAGGGTGCTCATCCTGGTGGGTGCGGCCTTGCTCATGGCCCCAATCAAGTTATTGTCCCTTATCCAATATGCCCAGGATCAGATTTTTGATGTTTTCAGATTTTGGAATATTTGCCTACACATAACAAGCTATCTTGGGGATGGGACCCAAGTCTAAATAGGAAATCCATTTATGTTTCGCATACACTTTATACACATGGCCTGAGGGCGATTTTATACAACATTTAACATATTTTTGTGCATAAAACAGTTTCATGGTGTGGAATTTTCCACTTGTGGCCTCATGTTGGCACTCAAAAGGTTTTAGATTTTGTAGCATTTCAGATTTTATTTATTTTATTTATTTGTGGTACTGGGGGTTGAACCCAGGGGCATTCTACCTCTGAGCTACACCCCCAGCCCTATTTTTTATTCTTTATTTTGAAACAGGGTCTCTCTAAGTTGCGGAGGGCCTCACTAAGTAGCTGAGGTCGACCACGAACTTGGATCCTCTGGTCTCAGCCTCCCAAGTACTGGTTTTACAAGTGTGCACCACTATGCCAGGCAATTTCAGATTTTTAGATTGGGGAGCTCGACTTGTGTAAGTGATGGGTGTCCATAGGCTTTGTGTGTGTTCATGTGTGTGTGCACATGTAAGTGTTCAAGCGCATATAGGTCCATGTATGCATATGAGCATGCGTGTGGATGCGTGTATACCCGTGTGTCCATGTCTGTGTACACATATGTGTGTCCATGTGCATCCATGTGTGCTTGTGTTCATGTGTGTGCACATTTGAATATGATGAAAGTCATCTGAGGACGCTTCCGCTTTCCAGGACCACCCTCAGGAAGCAGCTCTTTCCATGCGTGTCAACGTGTGTGTGTACAGAGATCAGCTCTATTTTTAATACAAAGACACTCCTCTCTTTGCAAACCTATGCAGAAGTTGACTCAAGTAAAATGTCCTTGCTTAAATGATGTGGCAAATGATTTTATTTTCCAAGTCTAATGTGCACGAAGTACATGAAGTGGTCGACAGCACAGCCTTCTTGCTGGGTTCTGTGTGACTTCCCTCTACTCAGTCAGATCTCAGTAATGAGTCTCAGAGTTTTCTTGTAATGTTATGCAAATATTTCAAATTAAAACTACATCAAATCCAACACATTACACAGAAGAACATCAGAAATTGTACACATCACCACTGCTCAAGTTCAACATTTGCCAGAATCTGCTGATCGCAAACTATTTCTTTTAAAATTAAAGTAGCAGTTAAACAATTTTTCATATTTCTTGATTGCATAAATACTTATTAAACACATCAATAGTTGATGTTAAATTTTAATTCAGACATATAAATACATGGATAAGACGAACGTTTAAACCTTCATGACGGAGAGGAGAGCAGCACAGCGGGATTGGAGATTAGGTTCCAAATCGACAAAGTTCCGAGGGCAGCGCCTAGCAGGTGAGGGACTAGGGCAGCACCAACGCGTCCTGAGGACTGAGCGGGAAATCTAGAAAATGCCCAAGCAGCTCTGGACAAGCTGAGGAGGACTCTAGCCCTGGCACTGAGCATGTCCCTGGGCTGGCTGTCCCCACCAGGGGCTATGGCTAGGGCAGAGGCCTCCCCAGGGTGACATGCTGTGCCTATGTCTCTCATGGGCTCCGAGGACCCGTTTGGTCCAACCCCTTCATTTCATGTCTGATGAACAAGCCTAGGACTGTCCAGGAGATGTGGGAACCCCTCCCATCATTCCTTCAGGCTGGGCTGGATGGGACCTCATGGAGCCTGTACCCTGACTCTGCCTGTCACAGAAGGTCTATGGGCAGTTCAGGCATGATGACTCTGGGAGGATCTCTGATGTCCTGCCACTTGCCCCAGCTCCCTCTGGGCACTGCTTTTTTCTGTAGGGAGCAGCTCCAGGCAGAGAAGGCTCCTGACACCTGCTCCAGAGGTGATCTGGGCTGGGTCCATTGTGACATAGAGAGGGAGAGGGAGGGAGGGAGGCCACCTTCATACCAGCTTCCACCTGCCCTGTCACGGGGGTTGAAAGCCTAGTGGCAAAACACTTCCAGGACCAAGGAAGACCTGGGGAGGATGTGAGAGGTCATGTGACCATGGTGATTGGCATCTGTGGACTATCATTTAAAATAAATAGTCCTGCCCCAAGCTGACCTGTCCCCAACACATCATGTCAATCGCGAGGGAACAAGGAGACTGTTCCATACCCATGGCTCGTCTCCTTTCTTTCCTCTTCTTTCTTAAAAATGAATGTGCCAGTACTTTAGGTTTGATTGGTATTTTCTTTCCTTATCTTCACTCTTTCAACATTGTAAAAATTGCTACAGATTAAGCCACTGAAAACAAAATTAGAAAAGAAAGAGATGCTACGTGCTCTGCTTACATTCCTGTTGAATCACCTGAAAGGCCGGGTGCCTTGCCCACTTCTCACGCTTGGATTTAATTATGAGGGTGTTTGCTTAGAAAACAAATGTTCTACCCGGGCCCTGAGCAATAGCACACATACCACTGGCTTTATAAACCATCTTGCCATGCAGTAGGAAGCCATGAGCTGTATGAGTCATGGGTTCCTTCCTTGCGGGCTGTATGAACCGTGGGCTGTGTGAAGCCACGGGGTGTATGAGCCATGGGCTGCTTCCTTGCAGGCTGTATGAGCCATGGACTGTATGAGCCATGGGCTGTAGGAGCTGTGGGCTGTAGGAGTCATGGGCTGTGTGAGCCATGGGCTGTGTGAAGCCACGAATTGTATGAGCCGTGGGATGCTTCCTCGCAGGCTGTATGAGCCACGGGCTGTATGAGCCTTGGGCTGTGTGGAGCTGCAGGCTGTATGAGCCGTGGGCTGTGTGAAGCCATGGGTTGTATGAACCGTGGGCTGCTTCCTCGCAGGCTGTATGAGCCACGGGCTGTATGAGCTGTGGGCTGTATGAGCCGTGGGCTGCTTCCTCACAGCATACTGTACCACTGTTTAAATGATGTCCAGTCGCAACACATCCTCTTTGGTTTATTTTAAAGAGATGAGGGAAATTTCAGAACATAAGGAAAATATTACTTCTAATGTTAGAGGGATTTCAACATATTCGACACAAGTGGCTACCCACACAGGAAGCCAGTTCTTGCAGAACACCATGCTGGCATGGACCAGATGTGGCCAGGGGTATTCAGTGTCCACACACCTGACCCGCCACCTCTCAGGGTTTCAAAGGGGAAGTCAAGCCACGTTTGTTTTTAGTCTTGTTATACTACTATAATTGTGTTATAGTACTTACAGTTATGTTTAAAAGTTTTAGAGAAACAAAGGAGTAGAATAAGATTTGGTACTACATAGAATCTGTCCTGTAAGGACACCAAATCAATATTTGACTATATATTCCTGCTGAATATTTTAGCTCTGACCACAAACTTAGAGTAATGTAAACTTTATTGATCTTTATATAGAATCAAATTAACGTAACCAGCTATCACAGCCTCCTAAAGGAGAATAGCCAGAATTAAAAGAAACTATGCTCTGAAAGGCGGGGAGAGAGAGAGAGAGAGAGAGAAGATGCTAAACCATGAGACTTCTATTTGACTAGGTTAAACTCCTCATGGCCTTTAAGTCTACATATAAACAGGCAATTACAGTTTTAAACTGTTCTTGGTAGATAAATAAACCTTAAAAGAGAACCAGGGGAACTTTTTATGTGCATGTTCAGGCAAACTTGGTTTCCTTGTAATGAATGGAGAATCACTAAAGCATTAGATATGCAGCTAACACGCTTGCTAATGTTCCGATCTGGAGGAAACTTTAGGCATTCAATTACCATTTAACACCATCACTTGCACAGTTTGGTCTGACTTCGGGGTCAGTGCATCTGACTGTTGACGTCTCATTAAGGCTTTTCTGGTTATCTCCTCTGAACACACCTTTGGCGAAGTCTTGTCTTAAGACAGAATGTGGAGTCACACAGGTTCTGTTAAAAAACAGTTGGTCTCCATGATGTAAGGAAACATTAACGAAGCGAGAGATGTCCCAGATGGATCCCAGAGTGGGAGGAAAACACCCTGATGGCCCAGGGCAGAGGCTCCTTGCTGAGTCAGAGGGATGGCCGCTGTGCTCAGCACTCAGGCCATGGTCCCGGGGGAGTGCAGCTCTAGCGACAGCTGATAGAAGCAGAGTCCAAAGTAACAGGAGTTAATTAGGATAAGGAATAAAAGGCACATTCGCGGTCCTTTCAGGATGGAAATCTAATAATTAATTCATTGGAAAATAAATCAAGAAGATTGGAATGTCACAGCAGGGTTGCCAGTACATGTGTTCTGTGGTTGAGCAGCACCTCAAGGTTCCCCTGGGTCTCTCAGCTGTTTCAGAAGAAAGGGGTCAGTGGCCAAATTGTTGGACACTGTAAGGCACTTTACTACCTAAAAGTTCTGAGAAAGCACATTTACCAGATATATTTCCCAGTACAGACTTAAGAACACTTTAAATGTGTGTCTCAGAAATCATGCCCAGTAAACCCAGTGCAGAAAGAGTGTAAATCTTAGGGACATGTCCAGTGCCCAGGAGGAACCAGGTCCTGCATGCCTCTCCCAGTCCATGCTGCACGGCCCTCAGATGCTGGGACTTTGGTGCCTCATTTACCTTCTGATTTGGGAAATCATTTTGTAAGTTTGGGTAGAAAAGGAAACAGACATGAGACTGTTTACTTCTTGTCCACAAATCATGAGAACCTGTCCCTACATTTCTTGCCCCAACACACCCCCAGATCTCATGCTCAGCTTGGCCGTTGGTTCCCTGGCTCCTGGTTCATGGACAGTGTCCATGTGCCCCTGCTCTGGGGAGTCTCACACCCAGAGCTGCAGACAGTACATCTGTGGTCCAATGCATACACACACACACACACACACACACACACACACACACCCCTGTCAGTGGGGTTGGCAGGCAGAGATGGTGATGGGGCATCCCTGGGAACACCTTCATGTTCAAAGGCACACTTGTCCCAGGTGGTCCTTCTAGATGAATCTTCCTGTGATCACTATAATGCTGTAGACGGAGCCGCGGGGATGGGGAGTAAACAGTTTCCTCAGGGAGTTAGTGCACTGGGGGAAGGCGATAGTTGGGACAGGACCACACCACCTGGTGTGAATCTGCCAAGTTACACTCTCATTTCTTTCGACAACAGGTTTATCACGTGCTGCCCAGTTTCTGCTCAGCCACCTGCTTTGTTTGTACAGAGTGAAACCGGCTCTTCTAGTGAGGATTTTAGCAGTTGCTAAAATCACAGCTGTGTTTTTCGTTCCCATTTTCCCTCTTCTCTTTGAAAGGTTGATTCTAGTGATAATGTCTATGAAAATCTACTGTGGTCTGAAGGTAGGAGATTAGAGGAAAATGCCCCAATTTTGCAAAATCCAGGAAAACAGCACATTCTTCTGAGAGTGCATTTACTCATTCATCAAACACTTATGCGAGTTTGGTGTGTGAGTTCTGGTGCTGGATGCTATAGAAGGTAGAAATGGCAGCATGAGGTTGTCATTGTCTCTCTGTGTGTGGATTTATACCTCTGAGCAGAGAAACGTTACCTCCACTCATCATGGCACAGGCTCATGTTTCCATTTTGCAGTGGGTGTGACCTGGAACCTACTGGCCATGACAGGTCAGCTGTGGGACCTGGAGACAGCCTCCTCCAGATGCCAGACCAGCCCCCCATGCTCCAGCAGCCAGGACCTTTTGCATCCTGGGGCAGCTCATACCCAGATATCCTGTCTCCCCAGCATGAGGAGCCCCAGGACTGGACCCAGCACTGCAGGGAGATCATGCAGGCACACAGCAGCTCAATTTCACATCCAGAAACCCAGAGGGCTGCCTGTGGAGCTCATTCAGGGGAGCAGGCCACATGGAGAGGATGGTTAGGCTTTGACAGTGTGAAGAAAAGCACTGATCTAACCTCCTCTGAGACCAGGAAAAGCATGAAATTAGAGAGATAGGTCAGTCAGTGCCCTGGATCAGCAGGTCCTGCACCTCTAGACACAGGAGCCAGTTGAAGGCTCAAGCGACCAAAATTAAAATTTTCCCCAAATCATTACCATGTTTCCAGTTTTAGAATGCTCTGGAGGGTAGGACTATAACAATTTTGAAAAAATCACACCAGTATTAATAGATGGTTTTACAAAAATCCACTGGAACAGCAGGACCTGCCTCAAGACCCTCCCCCAGCCTCACGTAAATCCACAGCAACATGCCCCTTGCACACTTCCAGGGCTATGTCTCTGCCCAGAGTGTGTTCTGACTGGGCGCCCCGGGTTTTCCTGACTGTGTGCCATGGTCCTGCTCATCTCACTGCACAGGGACAGGGAAGTCTTTCTGTGCCAGCACGCTCAGGGCCTGGCTGCCAGGGGTGGAAGCACCTGCCAGCGCCCTCTTTCTGAGAGACTGTGCCTGCTGCCTCCCTGCTGCTCCTCTGTGAAGGAGCATGAAAACACTCCCGGGTTGAGCTGTGCCATCTCAGGGCACTACCCAGGAGCCCTTTGTCTGTCAGACAGGATGACCAGGAATACAGGATGGCCCTTTCTGAGAACAAGAGCGAGTTACATCTGCCTGCAAACCTCCCTGGCCAAAGAGTCATTCTGGGAGGGTGACCCCTGGGCTGGGAGTGTAGAGGAGATCCCAGCCCCCATGAGCTTGTCTGTTGAACTTCCGAAGTTCCCTGTACCTGATGCATGGAGATGTTTTCATAGAGTCAAAATATCTAGGGACAGGCTGACACATGCACATCCCAAAAATCCCAGGGGAAAGGAGGCTGGGGGAGCTGAGCCCACATGGAACTCACGGCATAAGAGTGGGACGTGATCTGTGAGCAGAGGGGATCACATGGGCATGAGGCTGCGCTGTCCCAGGATCTTTGGATGGGCGGGGCTGGTGAGGTGTGGGGGCAAGGAAGGACCAAGGAAAATAATTCGCAGGAGGGTAGCCCTGTGGACCCCACACCCAAGAGTCAGGTGGTGATGTTGGTACAGGTTGGCAAGAGGGGCCTGTGGAAATTGGGTAAGAGGGAACTGGGCAAGACAGATTTAGGAGGAAGATGTGGAGCCCCCTGGAGGCCAGGAGTTCAGGTTATAGGTCTGGAGGGTGGAGGACACTGTCCTCCACAGCTCAGGTCTGGACTGTGCCTGCAGTTCCCCAGCAGGGGCTGTAATCCAAGCTCAGTGCTGTTTAACACCACTGCAAACATTTAAACCATACTTTACTCAAATGAGAAAGAAAAGAAATTTTAAATCATACTTCACTCAAATGAGAAAGAAAATTCAGTTCTCTGCTGGAGCAATGTTCATTTTTCTTTCTAGTAAAATGAATCTGATGTGCCCACAGCTGCCCATGCTACCGACAGGGGACGCCCGTTCCCCCTGCCACCACCACATTGCTGTCCTAGAGGGGCTCCTGCAAGGCAGCGTGCCCAGTGTTTCTGGATGGTGGCCGTCTGCTGCCTGGTAAGTCAAATATAAGGATAAGAACTTGCTGATGGAAGGGAAAAAGTACTGCTCTCTAAAAAACTTCAAAAATCAGCACTATTATGACTAGTTTGAATCATACACATAGATTTGTATGGGAAAACATTCCAATTTATAAAGCTGTTTCTCTTGAAGCAATAAAGAATATGCTTTAGAATGCAAATTAGTTTAAAAACTTCCAGCGATCCCTGGAAACTGGCTACTGCTCAAGGCCAATCCCATTCTAGTAATTAATCCTGCGGAAGAGGCCAGAGGAGCTTTCTAAGACGTGCACAGTGTCATTTATACCAGGGATGCATGTGATCCTGAGAACCTGGAGAGGGGGAGTGTGCACTGGAGGTCGGTGGACGTATTGTGCCTGGAGGACGGGGCCCTCAGCCCAGTAGAAAACGGGGCCATTGCTGGGGTAAAAGGTATTATATATTTAGAATTTTGCTAAGTTGCCTTTCAAATGAATTGGACAAATTCATATTCCCCAATGAGTGAGATTCCAGCCTCCTACCCTTACCACACATTGTGATTTAAGACGTTTTAGATTCGGCCATGTCAGCCTAAAAAGCCTGTGCAGGACTGTTGCTCCGTTCTCCTTCCTCCTGTTGGAAGTGGGCTGGCCATATTTTTGCTTATTAGTCACTTGGATTATTTTATCTATTTGATTCCTCCTGAATTGTTTATATTTTAATTGATTTTCAAAAGCTGTTCATATATTAAGCAAATTGGCTTTTGGCATGTTGGACAGATTGGGAATGTTTCCCTGGCTTATGTTTGGCAGTTAATTATATTTTTGATAAATTTTTCCTGCCAGGAAATGCTAAATTTTGTTCTTCTTAATGATCTCTCTAGAACTTCCTTTGTGTTTCTGTAGCACGTTGCACTTATCCCAAGTCTCCAGGGATGTTCCCTTGACCGTGGGGTGATGCATCTTTATAGCTCCTGTCCTTCTCTTCCTCCCACAGGAAGATCCCTCCTCGCACTGCAGCAGGTCTGAGGCTCAGTGCACTCTGCCGATCCGCGCAGCCCTGCACGAAGGCCTGACTCTCAGATGGTGCATGCCACTCCTGCCACCAGCTCTCACCGTCCTCCCTGCCTGCACGTGGGTCCATGTGTGATCTGAGTGTCCCAACACGGGAGCGGCATCTCATGTCACTTTACATGGGCTCTATCTTTTCTAAAGGATGCCTCTGTTATCTCTACTTCTTACATCTTATCTTTATCTCTTTTTCTTTTTAACTTCTTATGTCTCATAAATATAATGCAAAAGATAGAACAAGTGTTCCTGTCCTCCCAGCAGACCCCTTGATGTGGGCAGTCACTGGAGCTGCTCCCTGAGAACCCAGAGGGAATTCAGAGAAGGGAGGCACCACTGCTGGGTCACTGCTGTGGGTAGCTGGTGCTCCGTCTCACTGGGGACCTTAGAACTCACACTGAGATTATCATTTTGGACTGGCTCAGTTTGAATACATGGTATTTGGCTGGGTGGGATTTATCCACAAGCAGACACATTCCAAAGGACCTGGTATAATCTTTAAGGTGCAGTCTTTGATGTTGTCTCTACCCAGTAATGTTTAACCCCTCCTTCCTCCAAGCTTGTCACATGTCTGCTTCACTGACCTTCCTTATCGTAACTCGTGACAATCGCTAGCTTCTGTGTTTGTTTAATTTTTATGATGCCTTGTCTAAAGTTTCTATAAAAGTAAGGTGCTAGCTATAGATGTTCAGAATTGTCAGCTAACTCCTCCCCAACCCCTCAGATATTAAATATAATTTTCTCCAAATTATCGTATCTGACTCCTAGTCGTTTTACTGTGAGAAGACTATTGTTAGGAAGCTGCCGGGAGCAGCAACTTTCCATGGCGGGACTGCCAAACAAGCAGCGTCTGTTAGAGGCAGACCCCTTGGTGTGGGCAGTCACCAGAGTTGCTCCCTGAGAACCCAGAGGGAATTCAGAGAAGGGAGATGCCATGGCTGGGTCACTGCTGTGGGCAGCTGGTGCTCGGTCCCACTGGGGGGCCACTGAAGGACAGGCCACTGGCCATGTCCACTGCAGAGGGAGGAGGTGGGTGGCGTCTGCCTCACGGGCGTGGAGTGACTGAGCGCCTTCGGCTGCCCTTTGGTTCTCAGGTCCTGATGAGGCCCAAACCTGCCCCTCTGCTGGCCCGAGGGCCAGTCCCAACCTGTTCAGACATGTTTCAGAATTGAGGGGAAGCTGTGCTTACACTGGGAGAAAAATACTGAGGATTTTTAGCAGAGATATTTAAAAAAATTAAAGAAAGAAAAAATACCAGAGAGAAAATCTGGCACTTAAAAGTACAGTATTTGAAGTGAGCAGTTTACCAAATCCTTTTAACTGGAGTGGGAGGTGGCCAAACAGAGGGTCAGGGACCCGGAGCTGGAGCTGAGCAGCAGGACTGTCTAAACTGAATACAAAAGGGAAATACAGGTTGAAACGGGAGGGATGGAGCCTGCTGGACAGCACAGGGTGTGCAGCACGTGTCATTGAAAACACAGGAGGAGAAGAAAGAAACAGTGGGCAGAAAAGACATAACAGGGCCAGAATTTCTCCCCATGGGCGAAAAGCATTAATCTCTAGAAGTGGGAGGCTGGGAGAGCTGTAGAGAGAACAAACAGAGAATTACAGCCTCGGGCACTTTATAGACCAAGCACAGCAAAGATGAAAAAGTCTTAAAAGCAGCCAGAGAAAAGGCAAATTAGCCCCTCGGCTCCAGTGGAGGCTGCAAAGTCTCAGCAACATTGGAGACTGAAGTGTGGAAGGGAAGGGAAGGCAGCCCGCGCAGAGGGGCGAGGACATGGGGAACTGGCACATGGGGGATCTAGAACTTGCTGCATTCCCAGGAACACTCCAAGCACACCTCGACTTCAGGAAAACAGCAGCACAGGCAGTGGGGTGGTGGGGTCTTTGAGGTGCTCCCTGACAGCACCACCTGGAGATGCACATCAGCCACCTCCCTCTGTGACAGGTGAGGAGGGAGTCTGTAGTCAGCAGAACTACTGACCACCAGAGAGACTGCCGAAGAACCCTGAAAAGTGATTGCATGTCACTGTCAAGAGAAGGTAAATAGGAGGAAAAATTAAAACTGGAGGGACAGAAAGTGAATGGGAATATAGGTATAAGATCTGGCGTCCCAGCGAGAGGACCAGGCATAGGAAGACCGAGACTCCAGTACCAGCAGCGCTGTTCAGGTTGGTGGGAGATCCAGCCAGAGCGTCCACTCACACACAGGTGTCCAGAGGTCAACTGGAAAGACAGGCAAAGCCAGGCGGGAAGGCCGCACCACGTGATGTGGACTATTCCTGTCCCCAGATTCGTGTGTTGCCCCCATAATTCCTGATGTGCAGTCTCTGGGAGGGATCAGGTCAGGAAGGTGGAAGCCTGCCAGTGAGGCAAGGAGACAGGCTCTGTCCTTGCCCTAGGGACACTGTGAGACAGTGTCACTGTGCACACCAGAAGTGCCCTCAGCAGAAACCCTGTTTCCACCTGGGACTTGCAGCCCTTGGGACAGGGAGCCTCGCTCAACCTGCTTAGCATGGTTTCTGCTAAAACAGGCTCTGCAGAGATGAGGACCGCAGCCACAGGTCAGCCTGGTGAGAAGACGGCCCCAGGATCCCGATGAGCCTTGGTCAAGGAAGGGCCTGCCAGCACACAGAGGGTAAGGAGGGAATGTTGGAAACAACAGTGCACGTCAGTCCCATAACTTGGATGAGGCAGGTGATTCTCTGATAAACACAACCTTACATGAAATTTATACAAGAATGAACAATCTGAACTGAGTAACTTGAATAAATTGAGCCTTTTATAACTGAGTAAATTGAATTCTTTTCTCTCTCCTTCCCTCCTCTCTCTCTCTGTGACACACAGACACACACACACACACACACACACACACACACACACATGAATTTTTATCAAACCTGTTTTAAAAAAATAATATCAACTCTTCAGAAATTCTTTCAGAAAAAAGAAGGGAGCACTTCCCAATTAGGGTTATGAGGTTGAGTTTTATGAGATTAAAAAGACATTACAGAGAGAAAATGTGTAGACCGTGTCACAGGCACGAAAGTCTTGGGGTGGTGGGCTGCATCCACCTCCTTGATCCTGGCACTGAGGATCCTGCTGCACCCCACAGAGCTGCTCAGAGACCCTGGGGTAGCCAGCCTACTGTGCTCTGAGGCTTCAGGTGCTGGGAAGGGACTCCAGAGGCTACCCCTCCTTTGTAGCTGCAGGACCCTTCAAGGACTTGGTGTAGTTTGCTTTTCCTTCTGCATAGACTCAGTCTGTTTCAGAGATTTCCCACTTCCAGGGAGCCATGTAGAGCGTGGTTTCCTCTGTGTGTTCCGGGTGGTGGCCGGGCCTGGCTGTGGCATGTGGGGTACTGGGTAGCCAAGGCTCACCTGGCAGCCTGTCCCATGATGTTTCACCTGCAGGTCTCCTCCTTGCCAGGGAGGAAGCCATCACTGTGGCTTAATTGACACAGTTTACAAAGCTACAAATCGTGCGTGCCCTGACATTAATTTCTTTTTTTTTTCTTTTTGTGGTACTGGGTATTGAACCCAGGGGCATTCTACCTCCGAGCCATACCCCCAGCCCTATCTTTTTATTCTTTATTTTGAAACAGGGTCTCACTAAGTTGCGGAGGGCCTCACTAAGTAGCTGAGGCTAGCCGCGAACCTGGATCCTCCGGTCTCAGCCTCCCAACTACTGGAATTACAAGTGTACGCCACCACGCCCAGCTACTGACATTAATGTCTACCACCTTTCTGTTTTATCCAGTCTACTCTTAAGTTCATGATCCATGCTCTGTATATATGCTAGCCTGGTTTAGCCCGCAGCTGTCAGGCAAAGGGGAAAATAACACACTCTTTCTTGGGGACACTGGGCAGCTGTCAGGCACCGGGATGGTCTGGATACCTCGAGGCACAGAATACCTGATGGACATGTGGGTGATCTCAACAAGGCAGGTGATCTCAACTGCCTCCCTGCAGTTTCATGGATCTGGGGAGCTGGCACACGGAGCACGCTCCTGGCCAGTGGCAGGGACCTCCTGATGGCTCTGTGGGAGACTGCACAGTAGGACCTGTGGTAAAGGCCATGAGGACTAAGCAGCCCCAGGTTTCCCCCTTCATATTTAGGACTGAAACTGCACTAGCAGAACATAAGGAGAAAGTCCGATAACAGCAAGTAAAGCACACAGTCTGCTCACTGCGCAGCGGGGCCCATTAGCCGAGGGGCAAGGGTGGTGGAGAGGGACTGTCACCTGGAAAAGCCAGCTGGTCAGAGAAGGGCAGATTGTCCTCTCAGAACCCTGAACATTTGATGCTAATCCTCAGTCCAGACATGCTTTCAATCCCGCAGATCTCAAGAAAAAGCGATTGTTTTTGTAATGGATCATTGTTTTTACCGATGAGTCCTACCATGTGTAGTTTCTGACATAACACACAATAGACAGGCTGGAGGGACAGTGGGCCACGGAGCAGGACCAGGTGAGGTGGAGTTAATATGGATGGAGTTGGGCACGTGGAGGGAGAGAGGCTTCGTGCTGGGCTTCAGAGCCATTGACAGGGTCTCGGTGAGGCTTGTATTCTGAGAATAAAGACCAAATCTTCCTTCTATTTTAAAACAGTGATGTCTTGTTCTTGTAATTCGGAAGGAAATGACTGAGTGATTACTTTGTTTTCTTCCACTCGATTTGTTTTTATTTATTTATTTTATTTTTTGCGGTACTAGGGATTGAACACAGGAACATTCTACCTCAGGGCTACACCCCCAGCCCTATTTTTTTTTTTTATTCTTTATTTTGAAACAGGGTTTCACTAGGTTGTGGAGCGCCTCACTAAGTAACTGAGGCTGGCCTCAGACCTGCCATCCTCCTATCTCAGCCTCCCATGTACTGGGATTACAAGTGTATGCTACCTCACCTGGATTCTTCCCCTCAATTTAAAAGACATGGCGGAGGGACCTGTACCTGGATCAGACCCTGTGTCGAGGGGCACAGCCCAGCCCCACACCAGGCTGTCCTACCAGGCCAGCCGAGGTGCACACACCACAAGAGGCTGAGGTTCAGACAGTGGGGTGTCCACTGGTCATACCAGGTTCGCTGGGCAAGAACCTCTGGGTCTTGGGAAGTGGACTTTTCACCTGAAGTTGGGCAGGGAGGAGGCCTGGGGAGGGTTGCCCGAGGCTGAGAACACTCAGCCCCTCCTGCAGGGCCTGGGCAGAGGCGGCCCTGGCTCCTCCTCTGTCTCTGGGGAGATGCTGCTCCTCCCAGGCTCAGATGGACACGTGGCTCCCGGGCCTCCTTCCCTCTTTATCATGGGCTCCTGGTGTCCAGGGGCCTCAGTTGGTTCCCAGCGGCGTGATGCTTGGAAACGTGGTGTTTGTTCTGCCCCTTCCTCTGGGCTTTCCTTTTTCTGGTTGTCACAGGCAGGATGCACCCAGGATGGTTGAGACCCCTGAGATGTGGTGGAGGGGACACACACTGATGGGTGCAGGGGAAACTCCCATGCCTTCTTCTCATCTACGCTCCTCAAATGACACCCTGACCCTGGGCACCATGGAGGACTCACCAGCTCACCAAGGGGAGGAGGAGACCGGAAGCCTCCAGAACCCTCCAGAAGGATCAGAGCTTCAGGAGCTGCAGCACTGGGTTCTGGAAACCTGTGTTCTGATGAAATCGTCGCGGGGTCCGGAACCCTGGGCCACCTGCAGAAGCAGTACCTCCTCATTCACCATGGTGGCCTCACTACTTGGCAGCCCCATGCTGGTCTAGAGGCCACCGCCAGGCAGAGAGGTAACTGGGCGGTCTTGTAAGGTCCAATCCTTTAGGAACTGGGGTCCACACACTGCTCCAACCCACAGGGGCCTCCCCAGAGTGGGTCAGGAGTCTGCTATCTGACTCTGTAATCGAGTCAGGGCTTAGGGACTTGGGTCTGAGAGTCTGGGCTTGATGTGTGGGGTGGCTAGGGTGGGAGAGTCAGAGCACCTGGACTGACCCTGCACAGGGTATGTCCGAGGAGGGAGCAACCACCTCCCAGCCCTGGGCCAGTGTTCTTCCCCTCCCTCTATGAGGCCAGTGGGAGGTGCCCCTGTGGCCCCGCATGGCTCTGGCCACCCCAGGAACAAGTCACATGGTGGATATTTCTGAACATTTTTGGGGTCAAATGAATTTGGAAGTGATATGCTAACATGTGTTGGGGAGTCTACTGATAGCAGGTTTTGCGGTTATAAGATAGTGTGCATTGTGCCCAAGGGGTCTCCATAACATTCAGGCACCACAGGGCCCTGCCAGGGCACTGCTCACTCTGACCATGGGGAGTCGAGGATGGTGGCCAGGGTGCCCATCTGTTTGAATAAGAAAAACACAAGACCCTCTTTTACCCGCACTGCTTCCATTCAGGACCGCTCCTTCCTTCCTTAGAGACACAAGTTTCCAACCTGCAGCACTTCCATCTACCCCAGGAACTTGAGTGTAGGTCTGCTGATGAGGAATTCTTATTGATTAAATGTTTGTTGTTCCTCAAAAGTCACTTTTTTCTTCTCTGTTTTTGAAGTGTGATTTCACTGGATACTAAGTAACTCCAGGTATTTTGGTCCCCCCCCATTCATGTTGTCTTCTCACTCATGAGGTTTCCGATGAGAACTGTGACAAGTCACACTATGGTCCTGCGTGATTGAATGTCCAGGGCCTCCCCTTCAGAAAGCTGAGGCCTGCCCTTTTCTTTCTGTTATTCTCCTCCCATAGGCACCTGGGACTTGCCACCTGCCTGGTCAGGGTGGAAGGCTCCATCTTGCTTTCAGGTATGATCCTCGTATTTTATCATGCGTAGGTGAGTCTCTGATGGTCTCTCGTGTACAGAGCTGATCAGACCCTGCCCTGGGCACCGAGGCAGGAGAAGTGCCTGGTTGACAAGGAGCAAGAACTTGTGAGTTCTCCCCAAACCCAAACCGTCACCATGCATTAGAAATGATAAATGACCCTTGCTAGCATAACGGTATATATATCCATATATATGGATATATATGGACATATATATATTTATAACCATATATATTTGTAAGTCTCTACAGAGGAAGTGTCTTCTGAGTTAAAAAAGTTTCTATTTTAGTCTTTTCTTCAATATTAGGAGTGCGTTTTATTCTACCAACTTAGGCAATTCCAGCCTAAAGCTGGGGTTCATTACTTAACACATTAGACATATTGGCATCTCATAACTTCAGCTACCTTAAAAAATAATTAGGATAAAACAATGGTTTATGCTGCAGCACCATCTTTCTGATTTATAGTCTGCTACTTGTGTTAATATCCCTATGTGCAATTTTAGAAGAGAATTATATTTATCCCATTTTTAATGGACATCAAATTCATTTCATGAGAGGTGAAGTCTCTCTTGGCAGAGAGCTAGACAGCTTAAAATGCCATTAAAAATCTCATTCTCTGCCCATTCCTCCTTCTGTGCTGAATTTCTGTGTGAGATCTTCACACCTCCAGGGCAGAGAGATGAAATCAATTTTTGAATCATTGCTGAGAAGAGAGGTGTGAAAAGTCATGATTGGCCACTGTGGAATGCTGGACCAGTAAAACTGAAATGGTTGCAATCCCCAGCTGGCTTCACTTTGCAAATTGTCTTCTACTTAATGCTTCTTAATGAAATACAATAATGGAATTTTAGAAAGGATGCTTCAGTTTGCTTTAGACCTGGCAAGAATAAATTCTTGTTAACTCTTCATTACCTCAAATCCAAAGGGCAGCTCCTTAGTGTCTGATGGTCTGTGTTCCACCGTGCGGGAAGTCCACTCTCTCCTCCCTTGTTTATCTTGTTAACATGCTCTGCATGCCATCCTTTGATGCTCTGAAAAAATTGTAAAAAATATCGTGAATTTTCTCAAGAACAAAAACTATTGCGTTTTGAAAGGTGCTGGGTCTGCAGAATAACTTGAGATGGACAAACTGCTTTAAAATGGGATCTTTCACATAAGAACATGGTGTACCTCATGGTTTTGGGGTTGGCTTAATTTCTCTCAATAATGTCTCATAATTTTTTGTGTAGAGGCTCTTATATATTTTGCTTAGATGTTTTTCCTATTTGAATTTCAAATGACATTTTCTAAGTTTGTTTCTGATAAGGAAGTGGGTTTTTTTTGTTATTTTTTCTTTTTGAGGGGAGGGGGTTACCCAGGGGCATTCTACCTCCTAGCTATACCCCCAAGCCCTTCTTATTTTACTTTTTTTTTTGCGGTACCGGGGATTGAACCCAGGGGTGTTCTACCTCTGCGCTACACCCCCGGCCCTATTTTTTATACTTTATTTTGAAACCGGGTCTCACGAAGTTGCAGAGGGCCTCACTAAGTAGAGAGAGAGAGAGAAAGGAGAGAGAGAGAGAGAGAGAGAGAGAGAGAGAGAGACAGGGAGATAGAGAGCTGAGGCTGGCTGCGAACCCGGATCCTCCGGTCTCCGCCTCCCAAAGTACTGGGATTACAAGCGTGTGCCACCACACCTGGCCTTATTTTACTTTTTAAAATTTTGAAACAGGGTCTTGCTTAGTTGCTGAGGGTCTCACTAAGTTGCTGAGGCTGGCCTTGAACTGGTGATCCTCCTGTAAAGATATCCCATTGTGGATTCCAGGTTTAGACATGACTACTGGAAGCCATATTTGACCTGCACGGATCTCAAATCCCTTAGATTGAGCAAGTGAGCTAGGTCATGTTTGAGCTGAAGGCTCTGGAATTTTTAGACTTCACCCAGGTCTGGGTTATGGCTTCTACTTGTTCAAGCTCTGGACCCAGGGGCTGCTCCAATCCATGGTGGAGTGGCACCACCAGTAGCAGGAGCGAGGAATGTTCAAGCTCCAGGAAGCCATGAAGGCCCATGAGTGAGGCCCTGGGATGAAGCCAGCATTCTGCCCATGAGGCTGGAACCAGGATGCAGATAAGGGGCAGTGGCCAGAGTTGGAGAGCTTCTGGCTTGGTTTAGACTCTGCTCCAACCTCTATAGTCAAGCCAGTTAAGGACAAATCAGACATTTTTTGGTCTCTGTCTTGCTTTAAGTCCTGATGTGAGTATCTCTATCCAAGGTTTCTAACTAAAGAATAAAGTTTTATTAAAAAATTAAAGTGCAAGCCGGGCGTGGTGGCGCACGCTTGTAATCCCAGTACTTTGGGAGGCGGAGACCGGAGGATCCAGGTTCGCGGCCAGCCTCAGCTCTCTCTCTCTCTCTCTCTCTCTCTCTCTCTCTTTCTACTTAGTGAGGCCCTCCGCAACTTCGTGAGACCCGGTTTCAAAATAAAGTATAAAAAATAGGGCCGGGGGTGTAGCTCAGAGGTAAAACGCCCCTGGGTTCAATCCCCGGTACCGCAAAAAAAAAAAAAAATTAAAGTGCAAAGCTTTAAATTTTGACTTTAAGGTATCAGGTGGAAGCGCTGCCCTTCATTGTGGAGAGCTCCTAAAAATGTCAAGGATTTTTTCTTTTCCTCTGAGGATGATCACATTCCAAAAATTTCTAAGAAGATGGCATAAAATCTAAATGCAAGCCCGACTCACCTTGTCAATTTCGTCACGTTCTCTGTGCCCCCTTGTGCCATGGCTCCCCGTCTGCACAAGCCAGTGTCTAGGTGAGTGCCCGGCACAGAGGGAAGGAAGGACATGCGGTGTCCAGGCAGGTGGAGGAGAGGAAGAGGGAGTTGGGCGAGGAGGGCAGGTGTGTGCTCAGCAGGAGGAATCCTGGAAGATGTGCGATGGAGTAAGCCCTGTGCCCCCACAAGACAATCCCGACAGCAGCAGGCCAAGCAGCAGTCGTCCTGGCTCTAGGAGCGCTCTGTGGGAAAACAAACAGCAACACAAAGATCATGGGGCTTCTCTAACTTCCTTGAAGAGCCACATGGACCTACCAGAGGTGGCATGCCAGGGATCAACATAGACTTTTGCATAGAATCCCGAGGAAGGAGGGAAACCCAGGCTCAGAGACATGAGAGGACTTGGCATTGTGGCTCCAGGACAGAAGGGTTGGAAGGACCTTTCTGAAGAGCTCAGGTTAGATGAAGACCTGAGGCTGAGAGGCAGGGCCCCATGCACTCCCACCTGATCCAGGACAAAGGACAGATAGGGCTGGCAGGGGAGCCCCAGACATGCTTACAGGGTGTCCTGAGCTCCTTGGCTTGGGGTTCTCATTGGAGGCACAGCCAGCCCAGGCCCTCCTGACCAGTGGTTGTGAGGCTGAGGGTTATTTGTTTTATCTTTTTTTGTGGTGCTGTGGATTAAAACCAGGGACACTCTACCTCTGAGTCACACCCTAATCCTATTTTATTTTTTATTTGGAAACAGGGTTTCACTAAGTTGCTGAAAGCCTTACTTCCTGCCTCAGCCTCCCAACTACTGGGACTATAGGCGTGCACCACCTATGCCTGGCTGGGCAGAGGGCTTTTAATGCTCACTTCCAGAAACATTTGCAGGTGCCTCTAACCACACAGGGCCTGGGTCCCTCCTCTCACTCCATCCCACCCTTCTATCCACACCAGGAACACAGTGACCAGGGCCTGGGTCCCTCCTCTCACCCCCTCCCGCTCTTCCATCTACACCAGGACCACAGTGTCCAGGGCCTGGGTCCCTCCTCTCACGCCCTCCTGCCCTTCCATCCACACCAGGAACACATTTCCCAGGGCATCTCCCAGTAGAAAGGCTGTCACACAGTAGGATGTGTTCCTAAGGGCTGGGTGTGTCTGGGTGAAATGGGTCTGCTGTCCACTTCAGTGCCTCCAGGTCTGGAACCACCACTGACTGCGCTGCTCACACCACCTGCATGCCTACCTCATTGCCGAGTCAGGTGGGAACAGAGCACAGAGGCCCAGCAGGTCCTGTCCCACAGCTCTCTTCAGAGGAAGCCTCTCAGGTGGCAGCACACTGGTGATTGGCAGTCCTGAATTTCCACATTTTGTCTCCCTTGTCCCACACTTTCCCATTGCAAACTTCTTATAATTAAATATTTACCACAGATTGTATAAAAAGTTTAAAGGAAGGGATGAATTTATTTCCATAGTTAATTAATCAGAACACAATGCAAACAATGTTTAATTAGCCATTTTTCTAACCCAAACATTTGGATGTTGTCCCAGCAAATAAATGCTGTGTTAACATGGCTAAAGTTCCCAAACATTTCTTTTTTAAAAACAGTTCCCCAATCAGCTGCTGCCTAGCTGGTCCCAGGGAAGGAGTGGCTTCCAGGGCTGCAGCCAAGGCCAGGTTTGCATGTACTTACGACGTGTGGATTTTGTGGTCCAAATGTTATTAGACACATCTGTCAAGCAAAAAATGTCTTTAATATTTGAAGAAGCAGTTTTGCTTCTCGGAAACTCCTGCTGGTGGATCTCAGCTGGGGTCCTGGGATGGATGGCAGGAGCATCGTCTGTGAGAAAGTGGTGCCAAGGGGTTGATGACAGTGCAGGCGTCTGGAAAGAGCTCACATAACGGAGGACTGCTGAGCAGGAGGTCTATTGACCACATGCCCCTCCCTCTTCAGCTTCCTTTTTTGTATAGTTAAGAATTAGGAAAAGAAAGCAGAGGAACCGCAATCAAAGAACAAGACTCACTGTCTCAGAATTGGGAGTTGGATTAGGTACAGCCGGGCAATTTTTTTTTAATCTTGTAATGATTTGGATTTAGAATGTCCCCCTAGCTAACAAGGTAGCAATATTGGAAGCAGGCTTGGTTGCCAAGGAGGGGTTCCTGGGGGTGTGTGGCCTTGGCAATTATGTCAGGTTCTCTCTTCCCCATGGTCTCTCTACTTCCGGAGCAGAGCAGAGCTGTGAGGAGCAGAGCCTGTGTACTCTCCCTCGCTCTGCTTCCCACCGCCATGCCCTGAGACCAGAGGCCCCGGCTTCACGTGGACTGAACCTAGAATCTCCAAGAAACTGTGAGCAAACAAATCGTCCTTCCTCTAAGTTGTGTGGTCAGGTCTTTTGGATTCTAGCAGTGAGAATGCTGGCTGAGACAATCTCTTAGCACTCCCAGGATTTGGGCTTGAGGGTGGGGATTGAGATTAGAAAGGAAGGAAAAAGAAAAGATCAAAAGCGAGACCATACAGTTGAGAAACAGTGAATGCTAAGCTCACACCCCCAATGATGTCACACAACATAGCCGAGACCAAGCACACCCCCCTGGGAACCTGGAAACGGATTCTGAGGATGTCCATGCAAGTAATGGAAAAGCTAAAATCCCCAAGAGCTCACCTAGCGCAGGACATTCTAGGCAGAGGGAATGAAGTAAGAAGACTCTCCTTCATACACTTACTTGTGCAGGAAGCAGAGGAGGTAGACACAACAGCTTTTGTAGAAAGTGGTCCCTCAGTGAGAGGGGGGCAGAGGGTCAGGCGCAGGTCATCCTGGATAGAGCTAGGAATCAGGGTTGGACAGAGCACCTCCCTCCTAACCTACCCAGGGATGCACCCAGAGAGGGTGGTGGCCTGGGAAAACATCAGGTGAGAATGTGCTTCTCGGTGTTTGAAACTTACCCGAAGGTGGATGGAGGTGCTGGAGGGCCATTCCTTTGTCTCTCTCAGGCCCTGTGGGTTTGGGAGAGATGCAGACGGGTCTATGTGTTTCTGTTCATGCACCACATGATGCTCCTGAGTGCCTCACGGGGACGGTGCTAGCGCCACCAGCTGGCAATGCAGGTGGACTTGGAGTCCTGCCGGTTGGGAGCCCTAGCCTTACCGCACGCACTTTCCTGCTACGGGACCATTATCTCACGTGAACTAGGACTGCATTTGGGATTCACATCCTGTTGAGGGATTGTGAGGGGTGCTTCAGGGTGGGGTCTTCAGTGGGTCTGCCTTGTGGATGGGCTGAACAGTCAGGCGATATGGAAGATAAGCAAAGCTTAATGCTGTTTGATTAAACAGACTAATTAAGTGGATAAGTCTCCCAGGAGGCCACTGAGGAAGACAGTGGGAAGCTCGTGTGATCAACAGCAGGGAAGGGAGGGCAATGTCCCTGCAGTTCCCGAAGATATTAAAACCCCACAAGAGTGTATTAGCTCTTAAACATCCTGATTAAGTTGGAGATTTGTGGGAACGGCACAAACATCCCAAAGACCAAAGCTTACATAGACTAGCATGGAGGATCGGGTGAGATTCGAAGCACCGAGTCAGTCTGTAGACAGAGCCCCGCCAGAAGCACACCAAGATGCTACCACCACATTCCACCGCTCATGCCCTGATAGAGCAATTGTTCTTTTTTTGTAGTATTGGTGATCAAATCAAGGACCTCACTCATGCTAGGCAAGAACTCAACCCATTTTATTTTGTTTTTGAGACAGGGTCTCACTAAGTTGCCCAGGCTGGCCTTGAACTGTGATCCTTCTGCCTCGGCCTCCCTAGTAGCTGGGACTGCAGGTGCATTGTACAGTGGTAGGCAGAAATATAATTATTCTTAAACAAATTTTCCAGAAAAGAGAAAAAAGGAGAAACAATTCTTATTAATTTTTAAGTTTAGCCCAACTCCAATATCAAAGTCTAAAATATCACTAAAGAAAAATATTATAGACAAATGACATGTATTTAGGTGCAAAAGCTCAAAGCAAATATTATCAAACCAAATCCAGCAAAAATAAAAAAAACAAAGGTGAGACTCATGATGGGTTTGGTTTATTTTAGGAATATAAGGCTGGGTTCACATTCAGAAGCCTGTCATACAATTCCACCCTATGAATTGAAGACCATATCTTTAATCTGATTTTCACATCAGAAGCAAAGTGAATAAATTACCTGCTAGTTTTCACCATCTAGCTTTCAGATTTTAGCATGAATAGACTCGAAAAGCAAGCCCACAGTGGTGTTTCCCATGAGCTCACTGTGGTGGGTTTTCCCTCCCTCAATAGCAACATAGACTTTTCTCATGACAAGTTTAAAATACATCATGGATATATTTCTCATTTAGATTTGGATTTTTTCATAGAAATGCATGAACAAATACATGCATCAGAAATAAAATTTGTATAGAATTATTTCACCCTGTGCAGTTTTTTAAAAAAAAATTACTCATAGAATTTTCTTAATTACTATCTGTGAATGAAAATTATAAATTCTTACCATCAGTTAAGTTTCTCTTAGTGAATTTATAAGACTATAGAAACCTATGGAAGCAATATAACTCACAATGTTATTTCTGCTTTCAACAGGCTGAAAACTATAAACAGGAAGTATGAATTTTCAGACTGATGTTACTTTTACAAAATATTATGAGCCACCTCTGAGTAGACCCCTGCTTCTGCCTGGAAGGCAGAGAGATGCATGTAATTATTAGCTGGGTGATGAGATGCCAGCTCTCTTTATTCTGGTCCAAGTGTTGTCTTTATTTTCACAGTTTCTATCTCACCTGTCCTATCCTTGCCCCCCTCTCTGGTCCATAGTTACAGTCCAACCTGTGTGGCTCTGCACAGGGACCCTTCTCTCCTGGCTATGTATTCTTTTTCTTTGCTTTGGGGTCATGGGGAAAGACTATTTATGAGTTTGTGATGCAGCCTCTCACCGTGTTTTTCCATCTAGCTGTATCATGAGCTTTTTCTCTGAGCTGAATGAAAACCTCTGGCTATTTGGAAATTATTCATGACCTTTCTTCATCAGAAACCTGGAAACTAATTCACTTATAAATTATACCCTCCAGCGTTCTTTCCTACTTTCCAAATGATCAGAACTTGTCCTTCCCAAGTCCACCTGCCTAGCATCAGAACATGCACCAGGTCCCAGCTGTGCCACTTTGGGACTCTCAGAAGTCTAGGAACACCCCATCTGGAGCCCTCCTTGCCCAGAAACCCTAGTGTTCTAGGAGACCTGGCCACCTGTGGACTCCAAAGTCCAGCATCATTTTATCTTTCCATATCTGCCAGATCATAAAGGCAACCTGGACTTCATGTCAGTCATATAATTTATTTTCATTCTTTGTGTTGTCATTCATTGGCATTATGTAAGAGATAAACATACATAAACACACAAAGAGAGAGGTACACAATAGTTATTGAGGTTAAAGCATTAACATACAATAACTAGATCCTCCTATAAATAAAACATGTTCAGGAATAATGCATTTAGGCAATTACATTCAATGCATGATTTTATTCAAATTGATATTAAACAGCAAATAACATTTTTTGAAAAAAATTGAAAGTTGCTTCAAAATATCAATAAAATAGAAACAAAATTTAAAATGCACTTACTTTCTGGTATTGACAGTAACAAGTCAGAAAACTAAGAGAAAAATACAGGGAAGGAAAAATGCTGATGAACCATCAGAACAATGCAAACAGAAAGAAAAGGAACCTCTTCAAAGATAAAAAAAAAAAAGGAAAGAGAGAAGAAAAGAAGGAGAGGGGGAGGAAGGAAAGAAGGAGACAGAGGTCGGAGAGCAAAGCCGAGAATTCTTTATACACAAATTATTCTAGAAAATTATTGAAAAGGGAATACTTCCCAATTCATTATACTGTTACCAGAACTAGAAAGAGATGTGTAAAAATATGTATAACAAATTAGCAAGTAGAATACAACAATGTATAAAAGGGCTATCATGGCCAGTGGACTTTATCCTAGAAACTCATGGCTGACTTTGAAAATTAAAGCCAGGCATGGTGGTACAGGCCTGTAATCCCCAGTACTTGGGAGGCTGAGACAGGAGGATTGCAGGTTTGAGGTCAGCCTCAGCAACTTAGCAACACTCTCAGCAACTTAGTGAGACCCTGTTTCAAAAGAATAAAAGGGGCTGGGAGTGTAGCTCGGAGGTAGAACGCCCTAGGTTCAGTCCCCAGGACCATACACACACACACACACACACACACACACACACACACACGTTGCATGTTTTTCTTGTCATAAATGTCATTTATGACATTTTTAGCAGAATCTATGAAAGTTTTCAACCAAAATCTTCCAGTAAGATTGATGTTCCTTAGAAATGAGCAATACCTATTTGATGTCTTCTTGTCCCTCCTGGAACCTGCAAGAGCTCTTGGAGGAGAACTAAGAAGAGTCCTGCTAAATGACAGGCTCTGGCACTAATTAATACTAATACTTAAAATGAGAAAAATAGACTCTTTTACAAAAAAATGCAAGGTTATTTTTCTCAGTTCAAAACAAAGGAAGCTGGACTCTTTTACAAAAAAATGCAAGGTTATTTTTCTCAGTTCAAAACAAAGGAAGCTGGATTCCAGATGTCCAAGTTTGTAATCACTGGATATTCTTTTCAAATACTTATATTAGGTGTGGTGTATCCTGGGAAGAGCAAAGAGATGTTTCTCTCTCTCTCTCTCTCTCTCTCTCTCTCTCTCTTATGGTACTGGGGATTGAACCCAGGGGCAATCAATCTCCAAGCTACATTCCCAGCCCTTATTTATTTATTTATTTATCTATTTTATTTTGAAACGGGGTCTCGTTAAGTTGCTGAGGCTGGCCACGAACGTGGGATCCTCCTGTCTCAGCCTCCCAAGTACTGGGTTTATAAGTGTGTGCCACCATGCCCTGCTGCAAAAAGCCTCTTCTATCTTTAGTCAAAGAATAGAAGCCGAGAAAAGTGTGCTCTCAAGTTGCAGCAATCGATGTGAAATCTTGCAATCAAACATCATCTTCAATGAAGTAAGATTGAATATTTTTTTATTTTCATAATGATTCAAAGTATATAAATATGACTATGTATACATACACATATATTTATACATAAAATTTGGTTTTCAAAGGCATTTTGTCTTTTCAAGATGTTAATAATTCATAAATATTTTCCCTCAAAAGGCACAGAGCAGAAATTGTAAAATCATAGTTGTTGATGAATATTTATGTGAGAAGCGGAAGAGGAAGGGTTGAAAGGCAAATGTAAGTTTCTGTGTACAGCGGGTCTTTAGCAAGGTGAATGGTTATACAGGTGGAGAATCCCAGTGGCTGACTGAAGCGAGTCCGTCATCAGGAGAGACGAGGAAAGGCAAGCTGCATGGTTGGAGAGGCACCAGCAGTCATGTTACTGCCCTCACAGGTGGGAAACACAGCATTAGAATCAGAATTAAAGTGCAAAAGGGGTGTTCACCAAGGCCTTGGGATTAAGCATCTGTAAAACACATTTTTTTTCTTCCTGCTGGAAACCAACTCAAATAATCATAATTAAATACAAGCACAAAGGCCGGGCGTGGTGGCGCACGCTTGTAATCCCAGTACTTTGGGAGGCAGAGACCGGAGGATCCGGGTTCGCGGCTAGCCTCAGCTCTCTCTCTCTCTCTCTCTCTCTCTCTCTCTCTCTCTCTCTCCTTAGTGAGGCCCTCCGCAACTTCGTGAGACCCTGTTTCAAAATAAAGGATAAAAAATAGGGCCG
>PVJS01007881.1:0-54728 GCA_004027185.1 Glis glis
ACCCCAGCCCTATTTTTTATTCTTTATTTTGAAACAGGGTCTCACTAAGTTGCGGAGGGCCTCACTAAGTAGCTGAGGCTGGCTGTGAACTTGGATCCTCTGGTCTCAGCCTCTCAAGAATTGGGATTACAAGTGTGCACCACCACACCTGGCTGGCTTAGGCTTTTTAATGTTTACTACATGTTTTACATTTCTTTACTGTTAAGTGCACACTGTCTTTTTTTTTTTCGCGGTACCAGGGATTGAACCCCAGGGGCGTTCTACCTCCGCGCTACACCCCCGGCCCTATTTTTTATACTTTATTTTGAAACCAGGTCTCACGAGGTTGCGGAGGGCCTCACTAGGTAGAGAGAGAGAGAGAGAGAGAGAGAGAGAGAGCTGAGGCTGGCCGCAAACCCGGATCCGCTGGTCTCCGCCTCCCAAAGTACTGGGATTACAATCGTGTGCCACCACGCCCGGCTGCACACTGTCTTTTTTGTTGTTATTATGGTGCTGGGGATTGAACCCAAAGGCATTCTACCTCCAAGCTACACCCTCAGTCCTATTTTATTTATTTTTTTAAATTTTGAAACAGGATGTCACTAAGTTGCTGAAGGACCTTGTTAAGTTGCTGAGGCTGGCATCTAACCTGAAATTCTCCTGTCTCAAGTACTGGGATTACAGGCATGTACCACCTCACCTGGTTAGGAATCAGCATTTAATCAACACTTTTTTTTTAAATTGGGATTGAACCCAGGGGCATTCTACCTCCAAGCTACACCCCCAGACCCTTTTATTATTTTATTTTGAAACAGGATCTTGCCAAGTTGCTGAGGTTCTTGCTAAGTTGCTGACACTGGCCTCTAACCTGAAATCATCCTGTCACAGCCTCCCAACTACTGAGATTACAGGTGTGCATCACCATGACTGACTTCGTACCACTTTTTATTTTGAAAATTTTAATTATACAAAAAAGTAGGAACAGTAAATAAAGAGTAGTGAACCCTTTACCTCAATTCACCAGTCAGCCCTAGGCTATCACTTACCTATGTATCATCTAGCTCTATGTATATCATATTTTCTATATCTATTTGTCAATCTATCATCTATCAGTCTACCCATATCTATGGTGTCCTATCTCTATGTCTATCCACCTCTATGTCCATCTGCAGGTCTCTATGTCTCTGTCTATCCATCTTTTTTTTTTTTAACAGGCATGTGCTACCAAGCCCAGCTCTATCTATCTATCTATCTATCTATCTATCTATCTATCTATCATCGATCTATCATCTACCTATCTTTATCTCTACCCATCTCTATGTCTACTGTTATGGTCTGATGATGGAATGTCCCCCAGAAAAGCTCAGGTGTTGGCAATACAGAAATGTCTGTAGGTGAAATAATTGAACCAGGGCTCTAACCTCATCAGTAGATAAATCCATTGATGAATTACTAATTTGAATGGACTTACTGGTGGTAACTGTAGGCAGGTAGGGTGTGGCTGGAGGAGGTGGGTCACTGGGGGCGTGGCCTTGAGAACTATATCTTCCTCTCATTCTCTCTGCTTCCTGAGCATCTTTCCTCCACCATACCTTGCTGCCATGATGTTTCTGCCTTAGAGCCAGCCAACTATGGACTAACCTCTGAAACCATGACCCTAAATTAACCTTTCCTCCTCTAAGTTGCTCTTGGTGAGTATTTTGGTCACATCGATAAAAAAGCAAACTAATACATCTACCCATCTCCATGTCTATCTATCTCTATGTCTACCTGTCTCTACTCTATGTCTATCAGTCTATTATCTCTATCTATCTATCTATCCATCTATCATCTATCTATCTATCTATCTATCTATCTATCTATCTATCATCTATCTATCTATCTTCTATCATCTATCTATCTAATGCATCATCCATACTCCCCTCCCAACCACTTGAACACAAGTTGCAGCCCTCAGGACCCATCTCCCAAGGGGATGTATCACTGTAGCACAATATATGTACCCAGGGATCAGTGTCAGTACAATAAACAATCCACTGCTTCTCAGTGGTCCAGGTGTGCTGCCAGCTGCCTACTGGCCGGGGTGTAGGGCCATGGAGGACAGGCATAGTATTGAGCTATATGCCTCTTCAATCTCCTTTAGTCTAGGACAGTCCCCCCACATGTCTGTCTCCAGGAGGGCACTCTTGGGGTGGGACCTAGCGTCATAGTGTGTGTCTCCGTGTGGATGTGTGTGATACATCCAAAGGCTGGACAGAGATGAACTTGTAGCAGGAAGTACCTTGTGTGAGTCTGACTCTATGCTTTTTTTTTTAACAAGTTAACTTTTTATTTTATTTTATTTTTTATGGTACAGGGGATTGAACCCAGGGATGGTCTACCACTGAGCTATACTCCAGCACTATTTTATCTTTTTTATATTTATTTATTTATTTTTTTTATTTTTGTGGTCCTGGGGATGGAATCTAGGGGGCATTCTACTTCTGAGTTACATTGCCAGCCCTATTTTATTCTTTATTATTTTATTATTATTTATTTATTTATTTATTTATTTTATTTATTTATTTTTTTGCAGTGCCGGGGATTGAACCCAGGGGCATTCTACCTGTGGGCTACACCCCCAGCCCTATTTTTTATTCTTTATTTTGAAACAGGGTCTCACTAAGTTGCGGAGGGCCTCACTATAAGTAGCTGAGGCTGGCCATGAACCCGGATCCTCCAGTCTCAGTCTCCCAAGTACTAGGTTATAAGTGTGCGCCACCACGCCCGGCTTATTCTTTATTTTGAAACAGGGTCTCACTAAGTTGCAAATGGCCTCACTAAGTAGCTGAGGATGCCCGCAAACCTGTGATCCTCCTGTCTCAGCTTCCCAAGTACTGGGATTACAAGTGTGCGCCACCATGCCCAGCTTTATCTTTTATTTTGAAACAGGGTTGGCTCTGCGTGGTGGCTCACGCCTGTAATCCTAGTGCTTGGGAGGCTAAGACAGGAGGATAGAGACCAGTGAGGACCTGCAGCAACTTAGCGAGACCCTGTTTCTTTATATATATATATATATATATATAAACAGGGTCTCGCTAAGTTACTACTAGCTGGCCTCTGACCTGCCAACCATCCTGTCTCAGCCTCCCAAGAACTGGCATTTCAGGCATGTTCCACTACGCCTAGCTTTTCTTTTTGTGACTCTGGGGATTGAATCTAGGGGTTCTCTAGTACTCAAGTATAGCCCAGCCCTTTTTATTTCTATTACCTTTTTTATTTTGAGACAGGGTCTCCCTAAGTTACTGCATGCTGGCCTGAAACCTAAGATCCTCCTGTCTCAGTCTCCCAAGTACTGGCATTACAGGCGTGTGCAGCACGCCTAGCTTTCTTACTCTGTGTGTGTGTGTGTGTGTGTGTGTGTGTGTGTGTGTGTGTGTTACTGGGGTTGAACCTAGAGGCATTCTATCTCTGAGCTACACCCTCAGTCCTATTTTATTTTTTATTTGGAAACAGGGTCTCACTGAGTTGCTGAGAGCCTCAGTAAGTAGCTGAGGCTGGCCTGGAACCTGCGATCCTCCCGTCTCAGCCTCCCAAGTACTGGGATTACAAGTGTGTGCCACTATGCCCCGCTCATCAGTGAAATTTTATGCACGATCCTTTCCATGGCTTTTGACATCCCTCCTCCATGGCAGAGCCTTTTCTGGGATCCTGAGTGACAGCCATCTCGCTCTGAGGACCTCCTGATGACCACAGCTCCCGCCCCACACTCTCCTTCCTGGTCCCCCAGGAAGGAGAACCAGGCCTTCTCAGGCCGCTCTGGCTCCTCTGCCCACCGCGGGCGGACGCACTGTCTGATTGGTACTCCTGCTCAGGGGAGCTGCTGGGCTCCTGACTCCAGAGGTTTTTCCAATTCGTCAGGGCCTTGTCTATGGAGGCTGGGTGAATCTCATTGTCTTCTCTTGGTAGAGGCTGTGGTGGCCAGCCTGTGTGTCCAGGCTGTCACAGGGGCCCAAAGGCCCAGCCTGGTTCCTTGGCCTCCCTGGGGACAACCACACCTTTGTCTGGAGCAAGTCCTGTCAAAACCTGATGGCAGCAGGGCGTGGTGGCACACGCCTGTAATCCCAGTACTTGGCAGGCTGAGATAGGAGGATCGCAGGTTTGAGGCCAGCCTCAGCAATGTAGCAAGACTCTCAGCAACTTGGCAAGACCCTGTTCCCAAACAAAACAACAATAAGTAAATAAATAAAAAAGGCTGGGTGTGTTGCTTGGAGGTAGAATGCCCAAGGGTTCAATCCCCAGTACCACAAAAAATAAACAAAATAAAAAATAAAAAAGGGCTGGGGATGTAATTTAATTTAGTGCTCCTGGATTCAATCCCCAGGAGCCCACCAAAAAATAAAAGTATCCCTGATGATACAAGGGGATCTCAGGCCCCTCCACCCACCCATGGAGAAGGATGGAGGCCGGAGGTAGCACCCAGGGAAGAAGGTCCAGGGTTGGCTCTGGATTCCAACCAGGAGACACCAGAGCCCAGCAGGATGGTTGAGACTGGTGCCTGGCTCATCCTTGTAATCAAACCCAGTGTGAGGAGCTGGGCCACGAGCCTGAAGCCCTGGAGGAGGAGGCTTGCTGTCTTGTTCAGGGAGCTGGCAGGCTGGGCACTACCTTCCTACTCTAGCCCTGCTCTGCTCTGGAAAGCTGAATGGTGATGGAAAAGTGGTCTCTGCCTCCTCCTTTTTTTTTTCTTGTGGTACTGGGGATTTAACCCAGAGGCACTCTACCTCCTAGCTAAACCCCTAGCCCTTTTTATTTTTTTATTTGGAAACAGGGTCTCACTAAATTGTTGAGGGCCTCGCAACATTGCTGAGGCTACTCTCGAACCTGCGATCCTCCCGTCTCAGCCTCCCAAGTAGTGGTATTACAGGCATGTGTCCCCATGCCCAGCTCTCCTTCTTTTTTTTTTTTTTTTTTGCTGTACTGGGGATTGAACCCGGGGCATTTTATCTCTGAGCTACACCCCCAGCCCTATGTTTTTATTCTTTTATTTTGAAACAGGGTCTCGCTAAGTTGCGGAGGGCCTCACTAAGTAGCTGGGGCTGGCCGCGAACATGGATCCTCCGGTCTCAGCCTCCCAAGTACTGGGATTACAAGCGTGCGCCACCACACCCGGCTCTCCTTCTTCTTTACCACCAGTTGAAAAATGTTCTTCTGAAGGCAACAGGGGCCTTCCCTAGCCAAGCCCCCAGTCAAAGAGGAATCAGGTCTGCTGGGGCAGGCGGGGTGAGGCTGGGTTGGGGCTGGGCCAGAGTGTATGTACCTGGCTAGCTTCTTCCACCTGCCCCTGGAGCAGCCCTGTCTCTAACCAGGAGCCTCCGGGTCTCTGTTTCTTCACCTGTCTCCCCACATAGCCCTGCAGCTCCCAGACTAGCACCAGGCATGGAGTACCAGGACCTGGGTTTGAATCTCCCCTCTAACACTACTTGCCAGAATTTTAACCTCCTCATCTGTAAAATGCAGGCATTGGATGAGATGACCTAGTTTCTAAGAAAGATCAAGGTGCTTCCTTTGTTTTAGGGTACAGGACTGGGGACATAATCCTGTGAGACCCAGGTGGCCACCAACAGGGAATGCTTTGGTGAATCTGTTCACAGCAGGCTGACTGGAGTTTAGAGTTGTTCTCCCTGTTTTAAGGGCCAGACCCAGAGGCTGGAGAATATCTCAGAGGTAGAGCACTTGCCTAGCATGCAAGTGCTGGGTTTTATCTGCAGCAACACACACACACACACACACACACACACACACACACACACCCCAGGGCTAGGCCAGGCATGGTGGTACATGCCTGTAATTCTAGTACTTGGGAGGTGAGACAGGAGGATCACAGGTTCCAGACCAGCCTCAGCAACTTAGTGAGACCCTGTTTCCAAATAAAAAATAAAAAGGGGTGAGGGTGTAGCTCAGAGGTAGATTATGCCTCTGGGTTCAATCCCCAATACCAAGAAAAAAAAAAAAAGAAAGGAACCTTAGTCAGGCACGGTGGCAATCCCAGTACTTAGGAGGATGAGACAGGAGGATTGCAGGTTTAAGGCCACCCTCAGCAACTTAGGGAGACCCTGTTTCAAAATAAAAAGGGTTGTTGGGGTGTAGTTTGGTGGTAGCCTCCCCCCAGGTTCAATCCCCAAGACCAAAGGAAAAAAAATCAGGGTGCTGGTAGCCTGGAATTGGTCCCAGAGGGACTATTTACACCATGTCCATTGGCAAGTGCTACGAACTCAGGAATCTGCGACCTGCCAGGGCCTGGGAAGGTCTTACATGTGTGTCATCTCAGGAGCTCTTCTTTTCTCCTACCTCGCTGAGTCCAAGCCACCACCATTTCTGGTCCAGATGCAACATGAGACATATTACTTGTCTCCTTTGTCCTCCTGTGTCTCTTCTCCACGAATGCTCCTCTGTTTGGGGATGGGATTCATGTCCCCTCCCCTGGAGTCCAGGTGGGCTTGGCACAGCTTAGCCTGATAGAGTCTGGGGGCTGTGACATCACATGACCTCCAAGGTCAGGTCTGAAAGGGGCTTTCGGCCTCCACTGGGGGCGCTGGAAGCTTCCCAAGGAGCCCTCAGCTGCCATGGAAGCAGCAGAACCCTGGCCTACCTGGAGAGGGAGCGGAGCCCTGGGATGGCTCCAGTACCGGCTCTGATGAGGCTGCACAGCTGACCCTGAGCCAGACCCCTGCTGAGCCCCTCCCAAACTCAGTATGCAGAAATCTGGATTGTTGCCACTTGATGCCATTGATTTTTCCCTCTGTAGCCTTCCAATGGCCCCACCCTCCTTAGAATAAAACCCAAATTCCTTACTTTGGTCACAAGCCCCTGGGATCTGGCCCCCTGCCTGCCTCTTCCAGCCAGTCTCCTCCCATTATTCCCCTCTCATCCTGGCTGCTCCTTAAACATACCAAAAGGGTCCCTGCCCCAGGGCCTTTGCACTTGATGCCCTTAATCTCTGCCTGGAGTCCATGTTCTATTTAAGTTGCAGAGGCTGGCCCTGAACCTGCAATCCTCCTGTCTCAGTCTCCTGAGTACTGGGATTTATAGGCATGCACCATCACGCCCCAGTGCTTGGTCTAGATCTTCTCATGACTGGCTCCTTCTTCAGTGGTCCCTTCTGGGCCACCTGAAATGTCAGTTTACACAAAGGCCTTGTTTCAGTGCTGTGTCCCTGATGCCCAGCCCAGAGCTGGGCACATACATGTTGAATGAACGTGTGACTATTTGTTGAAGCAGCTTTCTGAGCTGGCATCATCCCAGGAGGAAGCTGAGACTCCCATGAGGCCACACAACTTGCTCAGGGTCACGCAGTGGTAAGACTGAGGAAGGGGAGATGGTAGGGCTCAGCTGATCCCTGATACTGGTTTGTATATCTTCCCTGGCCCCTCACCTGGCTGGCTCTGCTGTGCAGATATGAATTTTGGTGGTTGACAGTGGCATTATTCTGCAGAAATAGCACAGGATTCATATGCCATTCAAAATGTTTCAGTGAGCCGGGCGTGGTGGTGCTGAGGCAGGAGGATTGCAGGTTCGCGGCCAGCCTCAGCTACTTAGTGAGGCCCTCTGCAACTTAGTGAGACCCTGTTTCAAAATAAAGAATAAAAATAGAGCTGGGGGTATTGCTTGTAGGTCAAATGCCCCTGGGTTCAATCCCCAGTACCGCAAAAAAAGAAAAAGTTTCAGTGGCCACAGTAAACAATGGAAAAGCAAATGAGTGAAATGGATTGTAATCATATTATTTATTTAACTTCAAATATCAAAATGTTATTGTTTCAAACTGGAAGCTGGGCCGACTGGCAGACACCTGTAATCCCAGTTCTCCAGAGGCTGAGACAGGAGGATCACCAAGTTTGAGACCAACCTCAGCAATTTAACAAGACCCTGTCTCAAAATAAAAAGGGCTGTGGGGGTGTAGCTCAGTGGTAAAGCACCCCTGGGTTCCGTGCCCAGTACCACACACACACACACACACACACACACACACACACAATCAAATTGTAATTAATGTCAAAATTACTAATGAGAAATTTTACGTTCTCTACCTTTGAAATTAGTCTTCCAAGGCTGGTGTGTGCTTTGCACTTACAATACAATTCCAACCAGCCACATTTAAATGCTAGGCAGTGGCCATACCTGGCTAGCACTCCTGTCCTGGACAGAATATGGACTCTAGGGACTTTCACTTCATGAAGCCACTGATCACCCCCTACAGCAGGTCTTCATTGGCAAAATATTCATGATTGTGGGCTCATGTGCTACTTTATTTATTTTTTTTTTTGCGGTACCGGGGATTGAACCCAGGGGCATTCTACCTCCGAGCTACACCCCCAGCCCTGTATTTTTTATTCTTTATTTTGAAACAGGGTCTCGCTAAGTTGTGGAGGCCTCACTAAGTAGCTGAGGCTGGCCGTGAACCTGGATCCTCCAGTCTCAGCCTCCCAAGTACTGAGATTACAAGCGTGCACCACCATGCCCGGCAATTTTTATTTTATTTTATTTATTTTGGTATTGGGATTGAACCCAGGGCCATTCTGCCTCCCAGCTACACCCCGAACCCTTTTTATTTTGAAACAGGGTCTTGCTAAGTTGCTGAGGCTGGCTTTGAAACCATGCTCACTCAGCCTTCTAAGTACTGGGATTACTGACATGCCTCACCACGTCCAGCCTCCAGGAAATTTTTTTGGGGTACTGGGAAGTGAACCCAGGGGTGTTCTACCTCTGAGCTACACCCCTAACCCGTTTTTTATTTTGAAATAGGGTCTCTCTAAGTTACTGAGGCTGGCCTCAAACCTGCAATCCTATCTCAGCCTCCCAAGTACTAGAATTACAGACATGCGCCACCGCTGGGCTTTGTGTGCTATTTTAAACTTCATTTCTGTTTGCGCATTTAAGAGGGAAAATAAAAATATTTAATAGGGAGTTAAAAACAACATTGAGGATGCCTTCCCACCCTGCTGGCCCGCTTATCTCCCCTTCTGGGGAGCCTGAACTGGAAAGGCCTGATCCTTAGCCCTGGGGCCTGAGATAATGACTTAATTAGTGCTTGCACCCGGCATGTTTGATCTTCAAGGAGCAAGCCCACTTGGCTCAGGTTGCTTCTGGCCTAATTGCCAGAACTAAGAAAGCCTTGCCCAGAGATAGACAGGGACTGGTGTTTCCTCATTGCCAAGACCCACTCTGCTGGGGGAGGGGAGAGTGTGTGTGTGCATGGGGGGTGCAGAGGCCTGGATTCTGCACCAACTGGCCTCACCTGCACAGTCAGGACCCCCACAGCCTGCTGGGGGATGCTGGGGTCTTTCCTGAGCTGGAGGGAGTTGAATGACTGTGATGGCTGTCAGCTTCCCATTTTCCTGAGCTTAAGGACAGGCTAGGGACAAATCAGACCCAAAAGACAAAAGTCAAGGGACAGAGAGCAGAAGGAACTTGCCCCTGGAGGCTGGGGCCCTCGTCCTGGGGCCACCTGTATTACTGGGTGGCCACATCCCGCCCATGACCCCTAGGCGCAAACCGAATTCCGATTTGGTGGGATCTTCCCAGCCTGCAAATGGCCTTCTTCCTCATCTGTGGAATGGGAGGGGGCTTACCTCTGCCTTGGGGGAGAGCTTGGCACCAGCCTGGCACAATCCAAGCCCTCATTGTTAGTCATCACTACTAATACATAACAATGAATGCAACAATTGAGCGCCTACTGTTGCCAAGCCCTGGAAGGGCACTGGCCAAACTGAGTGGGACAGGGTGGGCTTTAGGGTGAAATGGGGCTGCAGGTGCACAGAACACTAGGCTTCGCCAGCTTCCTTTCTTCTCTCTCTCTCTCTTTTTTTTGGTGGTACTGGCGATTGAACCCAGGGGATTCTACCATTAAGCCACACCCCCAGCCCTATTTTATTTTGAAACAGGGTCTCACTGAGTTTTCAAATGCTGGCCTCCATGGAACCTGTGATCCTCCTGTCTCAGCCTCCCAAATACTGGGATTACAGACCTGTGCCACAGTGCCCAGGTTCCACCAGTTTCTTTTTCTTTCTGTGCTGGAGATTGAACCCAGGGGCATTCTACCTCCGAGGTACACCCCCAGCCCATTTCATTTTTTGTTTTGAAATAGGGTCTCGCTAGGTTGCTGAGGGTCTCGCTAAATTGCTAAGGCTGGTCTTGAACCTGCGATCCTCCTGCCACAGTCTCCCAAATACTGGGATTACAGGCGTACATCACCACATCAAGCTTCTCCGCTTTTCTTAACACAGGCTGGTCGGCTCCCTCCAGCCCCCATCCTTGCCCTCTGCTCCCCAGGTGCTGGGGTGTCTGGGGTGGTGTCCGGAGGGAACCAGCGAGCGGCAGAAGCTGGCTGGTCACCCCGGGGCGCCCCCCCCCAAACGGCCTATTTGGAGCACTTGACATCTTAATTATGGGCCGGCTGGCACGTCAGGGCGCGCCGGGGACGCCCGAGACAGGCCGGAAGCCCCGGCTCTGGGGGCGACCGGACATCCCGGGCCACCAGGTGCACCTTAGCGTCCTTCCAGCACCTCCCCGCTACATCCGCTGGGGGCCTCTGGCTGACCTTCGGATGCCCACAGCCTTCCCGACACGCGCCAGTGGCCGGGTTGTCCTGGGGGCGGCACGGGGCCGCGTCCTCTTGCTCGCCAGGCCGACCGTAGCCTCTGGGTTGGCACCTCTGTCTCCCGGGCTTGGGCGGGGATGCCCCGCGGAGCCTGGAGCGCCGCGCCCACGCGCTGGGGCAGCGGCCGCCCACGCCTCCTCCGACTCCAAAGTATATTTAGCTTCATTATCAAATGTTTGCAGTGTACCGCCTAATAGCGGCTGGAAGTGAAACTCGATTCCCAGCCAGAAGGAAGCATATGACCACTCCCACCAGCAGGGTTCAGCGACAAGGCTGCGGGACGGGTGCTGCGGCCCCCGCGCGCAGAACCCCACCCACCTGGCTCCGGTCGCTTCATCTCTTCTGGCGGCTGAGCATCTGAACCCCACCTCCTCACTCAGCCCCCTTCTCTGGGCTGAAATGAGCACGCGTGGAGTACGAAAGATCTGGAGTCAGGGGAGGGACCAAGGGGGGGGGGTGTCCCCGCGGCACGGTTTTTATCCAAGCCCGCGGCTTCTTGGTTAAGTCGGTCCTACGATGTCTCCATTTCCGGGAACTCAATGTCTAGGGGCCCATTTCTTCTGTCTTCGAGGACGGGGGGGAGGGGCACTGGGGCAGGGTAAAAGGATACCTGTCTCACGCCAGGGCGCCCTGGGGCTCCAGGTGCGTCTGCCGGAGTACCCCCTCTCCAGGCGGTTGTGGCGGCTGCTCCACTTCTCGCCACCCGCGCGCCGCCTCTGTTGTTGTGGTCGCTATGACGACCGGTCGCGGTTTTATTTTTAATAGCGGCCAGCGATTAGAGAGATGCCTGCGCCCTACTCCCCGCAGCTAGGGCGATGCGCCCAAGCTCCGCCACGCTCAGGCCCCAGACTCCCGCTTAGGACACCCCCAGATCCTCCCCATCGGGCCCTGACCTCCAGCTGGGCGCCTCTGAAGCGCAGGGCCGGTGAGGGCAGCAGAGGGAAGCATCCAACTAAACGCGATCTGCAAGAACCCGCGGCTTCCATGCGGGCTCGGGGCGGGTTGGGCGCGGCACCCGGTCCGAAATGCAGCGACACCTTCCTCCTGGATTCCCACACCCGCTGTCAAACCGGGTCCTCGAACCCCAAGGAGGAGTCCTCGGGTCCCCTCTGCCCTCCAGGGGCCCGAGGCTCATTGGGACACGATTCGCAGAACTCCTGGGATAAGAAGGTGAGGGCTCGCCCGGGGTGCAGCCTGGATCCTGGTGGTGCGCCTTTGGCCGCCTTCCAGAAGCCATGCAGTGGGTCTCCCTCTCCAGATCCGTAGAAGGTTCCACCTGGACGGACAGGGCTTGGTTTCCAGGTGCTTCTCAACATGTCCAAGTTTTCCCTTGTTATGCCTCGGTTTTTCTTCCTGATCACCCGAAGGGTCGCGGTTGGGGTGGGGAGATGCGGGCGTGTGGAGGCCTGTGTAACCGCGCGTGTAGACGCGGACCCTCAGGAAGTGCCGGGAGAGGCTCCGCCCTCCAGGTATTGGGGCGGGGGAGGCCAGAATACCCGAAGCGCCTTCTCCATAAGGCCTCTGAAATGCGGGAGCCCGCCAAAGCAGGGTTGAAAGCCCGCCCGCGGGGATGTGCCCCCACTGGCCGCCCGGAGGGAGAATGGCCGCAGAGGAGGGCGCGGGTTAATCCACGAGGTGGGGATCAATCTCTTAGGCTGTACCCACCACGGGGCGTCTCCTAGTCTCCAGGGACCTAGGCCGGCTAGTTTTGGGGTCCGCCATCTCTCAAGCCCTGGTACCTGGGAAGTACGCCCCCTTGAGGGAGGGACACTGTGGCAGGCATCTGGGGCTGCCGTCGGGGTCGATTCCACCCGGTCCAGGCGGGCGGACTCCACCGCGCTCCGACAACCCGCTTTTTCGCGGTGGGGGAGCCGTCTAGCCCGGCTCAATCTGTCTGCGCGCGTCGCTCCCCCTCATCGCTCTCGGTGCTGCACCTCGGCCGGAGGTGGCGCTCTGTGCGCCCCGCGGATCCCGACGCAGAACCCCGGGGCTCCTCTCAGGCGGCTCTTTTCTATATCACCCCCTTAGTTCCCGGCTCAGAGCAAGGCCCGATCTGGCCTTCCGCGGGGCAGTAGGGACGTGCGGGGCGCGGGGTCACAAGACAGGGATGAGGCAGGCTGCAGCCTCCTCCCTGACCTGGGCTGTTCCCACCTCGAAATGTGTGTGGAGGTTCCTCATTCGGGTGCCCAGACTTCCGATCCTGGGCGGGGGCGCGTGGCAGCCGCCAGGTGAGTGCCCCAGACGCGCCCTTAAGCCCGCCCCACCTCTCCCGAGAGACTCACTCCCCCTCCTTTTATGGAGAGGGGAAGGCAGGGGCCCTGGATCCAAACGGTGGAAAGCGGCCGAGCGCCGGGGCGGGGGCCGGGGCCCGGCTCTCATGCCCTTTTTGGCGCAGCAGTTCTGGGCGCTGCCCTCTGCCGCCGCTGGGGCCCGAGAGAGGCGAGCCGGCGACGGCGGCGCTTCTGCGGCGGCCTCCTCCCCTCCCCGCCCGGTGCCGCAGGATTGCAGCTGGCACTGGAGGGTGGGCAAGCTCGAGGGAGGGGCGCGCAGGGAGCCCCGGCGCTGGTGCTTGGAGCCCGGAGCCGGGCTTTGATGGATTTGGCTGCCTGCGTGAGCGCGTGTGTGCTCACTGCAGTGGCGGCCGGGCCCTGCCCGGCCCGCAAGACCCCCGCGCGCTTCCGAGGTGCGGGTCCCGGGCCCGGAATCCGGGGGAGGCAGGGGGCGGGGGCGGAGGAGGGGCGCGGCAGCGGCGCTATAACCCACTCCCCGTCGCCGGCCGGCTCCACACGCGCGTCCTGCAGAGCCCGCTCAACTCCGGCGAGCTGGGCCTGCCTGCGCCTCCTCCTCCTCCTCCTCCTCCTCCTCTCCCCGCGGCGGCTGCTGCGGCGGCGGTGCCGCCTCGGCCCTGCGCCCGCCCTCAGGCCCGCGCGGGCGGCGCAGCGAGGCCCGGGGCGGGCGGCGGCTGCCAGGCGGCGCGGCCGCGGGCGCTGCCCGGCCCCGGCTGGCGGAGGGCGGAGCGCAGCGCCGTAGCCGAGGGCGCGCCGCGGAGGGGCGCACGCAGGCCGCCGGGCCGCGCCGTGCTGGGCCGCGCTGTGCCCGGCCGGGCGGCGGCGGCGAGAGGAGGCCGGAGGCGAGCGCGGGCCGGCGGTAGGCGCGCAGGGCTGTCCGCAGCCCGCAGGGAGAGCGCGAGCCGGCAATCGGGGCCCGGCTGGGCGTCCAGACAGGTGATCGGTGGTGCGGCAGCGGCTCCAGTCTCGCTCCGGGACCCTCTCGGGGCAGATGCCCGCAAATATGCGGAATTGCCGGCCGGGTCGCTCCTAAACCAGCGCCGAGGAGCGAGCGCGGCGGCGGCCAGCACCAGGAGCGCACCAAGGAAGAGGCCCAGCCCCCGCCCTCCGCCCCTTCCGTCCCCACCCCCTACCCCGCGGCCCTGGAGGCTGCCGGCTCCGCGGGCGCGCTCTCCCTGTTCCTCCTCCTCCTCCTCGTTGGCGCCGCACTCACTGCTCGCGCCGGGCGCGCTCAGTCGACTCCCCGCTCTCCGCGCCACCCTCCTCCGGGCCGCGCTCCCTGAGGGATGGTACTGAATTTCGCCGCCACAGGAGCCCGGCTGGAGCGCCCGCCCCGCGGCCTCGCCTCCCCGCCGAGCCACCAGCGCCTTGGGACGCGATGAAGACCTGGGCTTGCTTGCTGCTCCTCGGCTGCGGATACCTCGCCCATGCCCTGGCCGAGGTGGGTGCCACCCTTGCGCCCCGTCCCCTCTCTTGCTTCCCAGGCGCAGGTCCTCCCCCCACGGGCCGGGTCCCCCAGGCTCTGCAGAGAGCATTTTGATTTCGGCTAGGGTGGTCGGTGTTTTAATTTTCCCGATCGGGTCTCATTTTCTGCGGTGCCCAAGTGTGTCTGGTGAGTTTCCAGCGTGTTGCGTCGCTCTGCCTTACAGGGGCTGGGAGCGGCGAGGTGGACGAGTGGGGAGAAACTTCGGGGGGCGCGGGCGCCTCTCCGGGGAGGGGTGGCCGGGTTGCTGCGGGCAATGCAGTAACGGGGTACGGGCAGCAGGGAAGGGTGTGTGTGTGAGCCGACGGGGCCCTGGGAGGGGGGAACAGGGCGGCGGGTAAACAGGTAGGGGCGGCTGCGGCGGAAGCCCGGGGCTGGGCATGGTGGGCTGCGCCGAGTCGCGGCCCCGCTGTTGCGATCCCTATGCCCGGCGGGTCGCAGGGCCAGCGTAGTCCCGCCCGCCCGGGCCCTGCTTACAGGTGGCTGAGCGAGGCAGCTGGGGCCGGGCCAGGCGCCCGCGCCCTCCCACCGCCGGCGTCCCCACCCCCCCACCCGGGAGTCCCCTGGAGCTTTGCTGCGATTGAATGACTTTCCACGGTCCTTGTCGTGGGAACTTAGTGCTTGAGCCCCCCAGCGACCCCCGACTCCCTTTAAACACCAGGAGGGAGAGTGGGGAAGGCCGAGTGGTTGGGGGTGGGCTGGGCAGGGCCGGGAGAGCCGCGAGGTGGACGTTTAACCCTCGCTTTCCCTGCAGCCTCTCGCAGCCGGCTGGATTTGGGCGTCCTAGTCGGCGCTAGGGCCGCGGCTGGGCCGGAGCGGGGTGGGGCGAGCGCGCGCGTGCGTGTGTGTGTGTGTGTGTGTGTGTGTGTGTATGTGTGAGAGAGAGTGGCGAGGGGAGACCCTCCCCTCTGCGGGCTCGGCCCGGGATTCCGGGGCGTGAAATTTAAGCCCCTGGCTAGATGAAAGTGTTGGGGCTGCCGCGACTTTCGTCGTCGATCCGTGACGCATTTCGACCCGCTCTTTCTAGATGTTGATTTCACTATTAAACCAGAAACTCCTCGGCCCCCTCGCCGCCCCCAGACCTCCTGTAACTGACACCCTGGGCGAAGGCCGGAATGTGGGGGCTTTTGTTTGAGCACCTAAAGGCGGGGGTGGGGTCTGCTTTTGCCAAGGGGAATGGGGCGGAGAACTTGGGGTCTCACCCACCCCACCCCGGCCTCGGGGTCCGCGTGGGCCGGCCGGGGCTGCGGCGCCGCGGTCCCCTCTCCGGGCGCTGACCGTGTGGTCTGCTTGCAGGAAGCCGAGATCCCCCGCGAGCTGATCGAGCGGCTGGCCCGCAGTGAGATCCACAGCATCCGCGACCTCCAGCGACTTCTGGAGATAGACTCCGTAGGTAAATCGCGCCCCTGCCCTTGGCGCGGGGAGGGCGCGGGCGGCGGGCGGGGAGTCTGCGCGGAGCCGCCCCCCGCGCGCGGCCGGGCGCCGCTCAGGAGCGCACCGAAAGGTCAGAATCCACTCGGCGGTCATAAACGCCCAGGCGCATGAGTCAGGCGGTTCTCTTCCAGTCGCCACTTTCTCTCCCAGCGGCGGCCGAGGGCTGCCCGCTCGCCCGGGATTGTTTTCGCATTTAAGGAAAACGCCGCGTGTGTCACGGAAAGTTCAGCCGCATAGAGGGCGTGGCGCCAGGGCCAGGTGTGCTGGCCGGGAGCGCGGGGGCGCCAGGGGGTGCGGCGGCCCTGGCCGGTGACCTGGTCCGGCAGTCTTCCCGGCTGGGCTCAGAGGCAGCGGAGCCGGTGGGTCAGGCCCCCTTTGGACGCTCTGCGCTGGTGCCGCGCAGGCCTGCGGATGGGCCTCGGTGGCAGCCGGAGTCTTTCTCTTTTCACGACCCAGTAAAAAGGCGTGCCTTGGACACACGTGCTTGGGGCTATTTTTGGGGCTCACCCTCCGGGCCTGGAGCCCAGCCACTGTAGAAAACAGTTTACTTGCAAACGCAGAGTTTTAAAGCTCTGGTGGCAGGGTTGGGCCAGACCCAGGTCGCAAAGATTAAAGGGGTCTGCGGTGGGGGCAGGGGCGGGGTTGGGGACTGAGCAGGGGCTGGCCAGAGCCCTGTTGGAGGACAAGGTCTCCTCCATGCCCGCGTGGCGCCCTTTTCAAAATTACCACTTTGGCAACTCCGTCCTGAGTTCACTAGGAGATACACATGCGAGAAAACTTACTGACTGGCTTTGAAAAGAGGCCTGAGATGAACTTTTCAAGAAAAGTAAGAAAGGCAGCTCAAGTGAAGAATTTTAAGTGAAATGAAGATTTTTCTCTCCCTGCAAACTACTCTGAAAAGGGGGGTGGTGGTGGGGAATTAAGTAAAATCACATGGTCTAGTAATTTGGAAATTTGTACCTAATTATGGTGGTGGAGAGGCCTGAACTGTTTTCATTCCATGCCAAAACCATTTTCTAACAAGGCGGCTGGTTTCTGTAGTTTCTTGACCCAGGAAATCCTTGGCCTGATCCTTATCAGGCGTGGGGTAAGGTTTCACTTGAAGATCAGAGTTGGGCCGGGGGATTTTGATCCTGTCTCTTGATGTGCGAGCTGGGGCCAAGGGTTTTGGCCTGGGTGGCTGGGAAAACACTCGCCAGTGTTTCGTGGGTCCCTGGTGGGTTTGGAGACCTGGGAAGACTGCCTCTCAGAAGGTTCCAGGGCTTTGCTTCCTGGGGTTGGGGAGTGGGGCCCGGGAGGGCTGGGCCTCCGGTGGGCCCGGTGGTGGATGCGTTATGGAAATGGGCCATTCACTTTCTGCTGGGGCCATTCTTATTCTAGTCTGTGCAGCCCCGCCTCCCCCACCCCCACCCATTAACGCTGTTAGCAATGCCGCCCTGTGAGGTTTGCTGAACGCATTCCTGACCTGGGGGCTTCTGGGCTGGGGCCTCCTCTGGAGAGTAGAACGGAAAAAGCAAGGGTGCACCTTCGGTACGCCCTCCGGGCAGGTTTCAAATTGCCCCTATAAAAATGTCGCAGGAGCAGAACGCCTCCCTCCTGCCTTGGGGAATGCAGGGGGTGGGGTCAGGGTGCTCTAGTCCACCTGTCAGACATTTGGGGTCTGCATAGGATTATCCTAGTGCCTGGAAAACTGAGAAGGGAGTGGGGACCTCCGGCATCCTCTTTGCTCCCAGCCTTGACTTGGGGTGGGGACCCTTTGTGACAGAAACCCCAAGCGGGTCTTCTTACCTCCTTGGGTCCAGCCCATCCCCCACCCACCCAGGCATGGAAGTACAACCAGAGGAGTCTGGTCTCTGCTGTCAGGATGGCCTGTTGGCTCCCCAACTTGTATTGGGGTATCTTTCCAGACTTCTGTTCCTGGCTTAAGTGATTTCCCAAATTGTATCTGGCTGCTGACAGCTGTGGGGGGCCAGGTTTAGTCAGAGGTAGAACAGAGGTTCTCAGCACCCTGGTCTGCAGCAGCCAGTTAGGGGGCAGGGGTGGATGTGAAAGGGGGCAGGGTGGCCTCCGATCTCCCTAAGGGATGATCTCCAGGTGGGCTCTTGCAGCCAGCTTGAGGCTGTGGCTGCAGGGAGCAGGAAGAGATTTTGGGGTATCCCAGCCAACTTCTCCCTTGACTGGGTGGAGCTTTTTGATGGGCAGGTAACTCATCCAATGGGCCCACTGCGTCCCTATTTTACAGATGAGGAGGCCTGGAGGTATTTTTCCCAGCCGGTAGCTCCCTAGCCCTGTGGCCAGACGTCCAGAGGCAGTGGGATTCCTGGCTGGGAATGCCACTGAGCCTAGGGCATTCCAGGGTGCATACAGGAGCAAGGAGTAGAGGAGTACCTGGGGGGTTTTCCACGTGTGGTGTTAGGGTCCTGGGACCAGAGTGTGTCTTTGAGTGATCAGCAGCAGCCATGGGGCTTGGGCCTATTTGTCGTGTGTGGCGTGGCGGCGGGAGCTTTGTTCTCCAGAGCAGTCTGGCTAGGCGCCCATGGGTCACTGAGTAACTGATACATAAACATCCCCATCCTGACCATTAACACCCTGACCAGGACAGGCAGGCGGAGTGTCTCCACTCTGAGCTGTCATGGGTCTTCTTGTGGACATCAGTGCATAAAAGACAAAAGGGAAATGGCTGATTAACTGTCCTGAGAGCAGTTTTAGGGAATGATTCATGCTGGGCTGCCAGGGATCAGGTCTTCTAAGTTCCCACTGGAGCGAGTTTCTTAACCAACACAAATCAGAATGGCCACTTCGCTTCCCCCAGCACTTGGTTCCTCTCTCGTTGGCTGATGACTGTCCATCCCAATGGGGGACACCGGCGGGATTGTAGCTAAAGAAATTGCCAGCTTGACGTCAGCAGAGCTGATGAGCTGCGAGGGTTGAGGTCCTCACTGCGTGTTAAGCTGGGCCAAGAGGCCTGGGTAGTGGGAGTCTGAGCCATCAGCCCTGGCCCTGGAGGGTCCCTTTGCTGGCCATTCGCCCTTGTCTTGATGCATTTCTTTGGGCTGCAGTTTCCTTAAATATGAGAAGCTGATGGCACATACCGCATACACATACTGGTTAAGACCTCAGTAAAACAGTGCATGCCAGCGTGGCTCTACCAAGGCATTGAAGGATGGCGGCTGATAGGTTCTAGAAGCTCCTACAAGCTGAGAGTGGACTGGTTGGCTTGGCGATGGCAAGATGGCCACCACCAGGACGTGACTCATAATGTCACTTTTTCGTGCAAAAACGCTCCTTGTCACAGTTGGCCGATGGGAAATTTTTATTGCATGAGTAGCTGTGTTCTGATCTTATTTTGGGTCTCAAAAAAAAATATCGGTGGTATTGGAACATTGAGTCATTTTAAGGAAAAAGTTGGGCCCTGCTCAGATTTTATCTTTGCCTTCACACCTTGGGTGAGGTTTTAATTTTCATCTTACCTAATTTTTTGGAGAGGCATAGGGGATTGAACCCAGGGGCATTCTATCTCCAAGCTACACCCCCAGTCCTTTAAAATTTTTTTTTTTTTTTACTTTGAAACAAGGTCTTGCTAAGTTGCTGAGGGTCTCACTAAGTTGTTGGGGCTGACTTTGAATCTGCCATCTTTCTGTCTCAGCCTCCCAAGTCCTGGGTTTTCGTTTTAAATGTGTAGGCTCCAGGGAGTTGAGGGGGCTGGGGTTTCTCCAGTTACCTTGTGGACAGTCCTGGGTGGGCTGCACATCCAGCATTAGGGAGGGGCCTCTATCTGGGCTAGTGGCTGGGACATCTGTGGAGCTCCTGAAGAGGGGGAGGAGGCTGCAGGATGGGACCCATTGAATTGTGGAGGGTCCTGGCTATTAGGTACACACCCTTAGGATCATTTGCCCCTGGGGAGGCAGGATGGGAGGAGATGGGGAGGGGCATTTTCAGCTGGGTCTGGAGGATCCAGGCTGGGAGGCAGGTGGGACTGACTTTATCCAGATATGGGTTGTGCCAGGGGCCTGCCACAATCTGAGAGACCTCAGACTCTGTGCTGCAGCCATCCCCCTCTATGTGCTGTGGTGTGGAGCTGGGGTCTTAGCCTTGGGCCATTGCTCTGGGACTGGGGGCGCCTTGTGGCCCTCACTGCATGCACATGGCTCTAGCATGGGGCCTTTCTGCACCTTCCTTTCTGCAGGCCAGTTCCCTAGACTCTGGCCTGGGGCCTGCAGCCACTCCTCACTTAAGGCTCCGTGCGCAGCCAGGCTGCCCTCTTGGTGTTTTCTCATGGCCTCTGCCCTCAGAGCAGGCTTATTTCAGGAACAAGTTGGGGCTGGCTCGCAGCCCAGTCTGGCGTTGCTTCCGATGCCCCTCCAAGGTTAAGACACTTCCTTGCAGATTGGTTTACAAAGGGTTGGGGTGGAGCGGTGGGGGGTGCAGTGTACCAGCAGGAGCCTCAGTAGCCCCTGCCTGCTGTGGTCCAGCCCAACGGTGTGGCCTGGGGACATGGGCCTCTTGGCTCTGGGATGGACGGTTTGGGCCTTCCTGACCTGATCAGCCCTCAGCTGGGCTTCGTCAGAGGTAGTGCCATGGGGAGACCACCTGGGACCCCTTCCCCAGAGGGTCTCAGCAGGGGCTGCTATGTGTTAGGGGACCTCTGTGCTGACAGGACATTTTCGGCTTGGCTGTGTTGTCTGCTGCACATCTGAACGGCCCCCAATGGACTTGGAGGGTCTCTGGGGACCCTGTCTTCCTTGGGGAGTGTTGGGCCTTTGTCCCCAGGGGGCTCTGATCTGGAGACCCTGTGTTCACTATCCCCCTCCCCCGGGGAGACCACACAGGTTCCAGTAGCCAGTCACCATGTTCTCTTTCTACCTGTAGGAGCCGAGGATGCCTTGGAAACCAGCCTGAGAGCCCACAGGGGCCACGCCACCAAGCATGCCCCCGAGAAGCGGCCCGTGCCCATTCGGAGGAAGAGGAGCATCGGTGGGTTCAGGAGGTTGCCCTGGGTGGGTGGGCGGGCGGGCATGAGGAGGGCCAGGGTGGGGTGGGGAGGAGCTGGCGGGCACCCCAACCATGGCTTTAGGCATGCCACCAGGTCCCCCTCCACGAAACAAAGGCTGGGCCCTGGCCTCCTGCCCTCTGCAGAGGCTGCCCTGCTCCACCTCCATGTGGTGTCTCTCGCTGGCCCCTGCTGCAGCCTGCAGCATGGTCTGGGCCAAGAGCTTCCAGGAGAGAAGAACCATCATAAATTCCTTAAGTGCTCCATCTTGTCGGGGCCTGTCTGCAAGGAGGCCTCGCTGCAAAATGTGGCTGAGCATAATTTCCAGTTCCTAATGTGGAGCACCAGCGCGGTCCTGGCCTTCAGCTAAAAGACTGGGAGCAGCCCGGCATGCCAGGCCTGTGGCCAGGCAGACTCCCCTCCCACAGCCCCGCCCAACTCACGCTCATCTCCAGGACTCCAGCTGGGCCTTTTTGGGGGAATAATCCAGCTCTCAATGGGCCTGGTCTGGGCTCTCTGGCCCTGGGGAGGGGTGAGGGGTTAGGGGTGACCCACCCAGTCCCATCCTATCCCAGGCTGCTGCTGCTGCTTACTGTAGGGCTCCTGGCCTGGCTGCTGCGCATCCCTCTGTGTCCCTGGGCAATCAGATCCTCTCTCTGAGCTTTAATTACCAGTGCGAAGGTGGATGTTATGTCTTCTACCTTTGGGTGCCATGTGTAGGTGAAGGACTCCTAGTTGGTGTGAGCAGGGGATATTATTAGGGTGGGCATACATTTTGCCCCCTTCAGACCAGCCCCCTCTAGCAGGTGCAGCCTGGGGGTGAGGGGTGTATCTGTGAGCCAGATAAGGGGCTGGGCTGAAGGCCTTTTCCTGGCCCCAGCCTGTGACTCACCTGGCTAGGTCCCGCAGGTCCTTCCCACCTCAAGAGCCCTGGGCTGGGGGCTGAGTGGGAGGTGAGCAACATCCCCACCCAAGTGCCCAGAGTATTGTGCCAGGATCTGGGGGTTTGAAGGACCCATCCTCAGAGAGACTGGAAGGCCCCTTGTCCAGGGTCTCCGTGAGGCTCACAGAGGACACTAGTATCTGCTCCTACCTGCAGTGTGTACCTCAGGCCCTTGGGGTCTTCTTACCCCTAGGGACAGAGAGGGACGTGGTAGAGGGGTGACTCCCTCCTGGCCCTCAGCCAGAGCCTTTGGTTCAGTTCAGGCTTCCTCCGTTGGCCTGAGAGATCCTGCAGAAGCTGGCGCTGCTGGCCCTGGAGTGTGGGGGCTCTGCGTGTTGCTTATGCATCCTAGGGGGTACCAGTCTGGCTTGTGGGCTGGACCCCTACCCCCTCTGCAGGTCTCCGGCTCCCAGCTCCCTTCAGCTCTGGGCCTGGGATGCAGGTGGCCCCATAGTGTTGAGCAGTTCGTGGGTGACCCCCAGAGCCTGCCCAGGCCCCTCAGCCCCCTGGCCAGGCTCCTGGGGAATGTATCTAGGCAGCAGGATCTCCTATTATCCACTCCCAGGGCCAGGCATTGCCAGGCATCTATTACCTAGTGACTGGCTGGGCCTGGTGGCTGACATGGCCTGGTAAGGATCAGCTGGGGAGGAAGGTGTGTGCCCCAGGGTCCTGCAAGGATTTCACCTGGCATGCAGGTGGATTTCTCAGGGCTGTGATGGACCTGTGCTGAGGAGCACAGGGTAGAACACAGTGGCTGCCACCACCTCCTAGGCTGGCGGGGTGGCCTCTTGGAGACCTTCCTGAGTAGGTCCCTGGGCCTGGGCAGTGTAGGGACTCGCTACTGTGAGCCTCAGACCCAGCACATCCCATCCACTCCCGGGTTTGCCCAGCTCTGTCCCCAGGGGTCACCCAGGGCCTGCTTTGGGTCTTCCCTGATGGCCCTGGGAGGGGCAGGGGTGAGGAAGGCGGGTGTCGCGGGCTCTACACTGATGGTGCTCTTGCCTCTGCAGAGGAAGCCGTTCCTGCGGTCTGCAAGACCAGGACGGTCATCTATGAGATACCTCGGAGCCAGGTGGACCCCACGTCAGCCAACTTCCTGATCTGGCCCCCGTGCGTGGAGGTGAAGCGCTGCACAGGCTGTTGCAACACGAGCAGCGTCAGGTGCCAGCCCTCGCGGGTCCACCACCGCAGCGTCAAGGTGAGGGGTGCAGCTGCGAGGGTGCTCACAGCAGTGGGGGAGGACGAAGGCCGAGGCCAGTTTTCCCACCCGCCTGTGGTCACCAGGGGCCAGCACACAGCTTGGCACAAAGCCCTTCTCCAGGCAGGGGCCAGGCACGGTGGCCTCTGAGGATGGCACTGGCATTTGGCTCTTGGTCCGCTCTGAGTCCTGGGGACAGTTTGGCTGCTTCAGGTCTCTCTGGGTGGCTGGATTGGGGCCTGTGGCTTTTGGCCTGATCAATGGCCACGGGGTCTGGGTCTCAGGTGGAGCTTACTGTCCTGGAAGCTGACTGCTGGCCTCCCCGTAGGACATCTCGGCCTGGGCTCATTCTCTTCAGAAGGATATGGTTGGGTCCGGGGTCTTGGGTGTCAGGTGCTTGTGTGGCCTGGCTGAGGCTGTAATCTTTGGGGCTCCCATCCAGGGCCTTGATGCTCTTGGGATTCTGCAGCCTGGAAACTGGCTCTGGTTGGTTGTAGCACTGTGATGGTCCCGTGTGACACTTGGGTTTCCCTCAAAGGATGGTGTAGATCTGAGTAGGGGTGCTTTTCCTGGGTGAAAGGATCCCCAGAATTGGGGCTGAAAACTTGAGTTCCAGGAGTGCCATTAGAACCTATTCCTTGACTCTGTTCGGTAGGTTGATGAGAGTCTCACTGCTTGCTGAGGTTGTTCTTGAACCTGCAATCCTGTCTCAGCCTCCTAAGTACTGGGATTACAAGCATGCGCCATCATGCCCGGCTATCATTCCTTGACTCTAGGAAAAAAAAAAAACAATTAAAATTCACCCATCTGACCCAGGTGCTCAGCTGGGATTACCTGTAGTCCCAGTACTTGGGAGGCTGAGACAAAAGGATTGCAGGTTCGAGGCCAGCTTTGCAACTTAGCAAGACCCTTAGCTACTTAGGGAGACCCTGTTTCAAAATAAATAAGAGGGCTGGGGGTGTGGCTCAGAGGTAGAATGCCCCTGGGCATAATCCGTAGTGTCACACAAAAAATAAAATAAAATCCCACATTTGACCAGAGACCCTGGGCCCTGGAGGGAGAAGCTGTCTTGGTTAAGAACCTGTCGCCACTAGGCCAATTATTTGTCACACAATCAGGTGCCTTAGACCTGTGGCTGGGACTTATCTTGACACCCCCCTCCCCTGGCAGGACTTGGTCTTCACAGAGCCCTGGGGACTGAGTGGACACATTCCACATCTTATGGCTGGGATCTCCCAGACCAGACATGTTCCTTAAAGAGCCCCAGGGCTTCCTGGGCCCTGGGGGCTTGTCTGGGGAACTTCCCTGTTTGCAGAGTGTGTGCACTGACCCAGGCCTCCAGGCTCAAGCAGCCAGGGACCTCTCCCCTGGCATGAAGCCCACCTGTCCCTCTCTCACTGCTGCTGGCCCAGCCCAGCCTCTGTCTTTCCTTGGGCTCCGGGGTTCTTGGTGGTAACGTTGAAGTCTCAGACCCCCAAGAGTTTGGGGCACCTACCCTTTTGCTCTTGGTTACAGCGGTGGGTCAGCTCTGGGGGACTGTCCTTAGGTGTCTAAGACGGAGCTTGGAGGGATTGGGTTTTGGTGTGAAGGGGTCAGAGGGTCTTTGCCCCTGGGCTTCAGCCTCCGGGAGCCCCACGTTCCCACCCTTGCTTCTCATGGGGGGAGGATGGAGTGTTGTCTCGCAGCTCAGTGGTGGTACGTCTCTCCCCTGGTCCCACGAGTGAGCGGGGCGGGTTCAGAGCCCCCAGGCCTGGGGGACCTCCCAGTTGCCTGCCCTGGGAGAGGTCCCTCTTCTGTGCTGTCCATGGGTCTTGTCTGCCATCAGTGTTGCGGTCAGCCTGAGGGGACCGAGTCCTGAAGCCAGCCAGAGCAGGCCCTCACCAGGCTGTGTCTTCAGGAAGGCTTCTTCCTCTGCCCACCCACCCCAGGCTGCAAGAGAACATCCGGCCCAGACACTGGGGGCTCTGGCAGAAGGGACAGAAGGTCAGCGGGAACAGGAGGCCCACTGTGGAGGCTGAGCAGGAGGCCTGTCCTGATGCATGTGGGATCCAGGCAGATGTTGACCTGGGGCTGAGGGAGAAGGGCCAGGAATCCCATACTCAGAGCAGATCCCCTGTGCAAATGGACGTGAGGCCGGGGAGGCCCATGCAGCCCCGCGTGAGTGGCACTGGCCCTGATTTTGTTTTTTTTTCCCCCCTTGGTATTAGGGATTGAAGCCAGGGGCACTCTACCTGTGATCTGTACCCCCAGCTCTGTTTTATTCTTTATTTTGAAACAGGGTCTCACTAAGTTGTAATGGAGGGCCCCCCTAAGTTGCTGGGGCTGGCCTTGAACATGTGCTCCTCCTGTCTCAGCTTCCCAGGTATTGGGATTATAGGCATGTGCCACTTCGCCCAGCTTAGTCTTTATGGTCTCTTGATGGGATTAAGGTTTGCAGGCCTCTCCTCTTGGCAGATGCAGCTGGCTGGGGAGTGGTCTCCTAGTGTGGCCTAGGCTCAGTGGAAGTCTGCCCAGGGGCTCCAGGCTCTGGGTGTCGGGCATGTGCTGGGGTCAATGGCCAGTCCCCTGTGACTTACACAGGGGTAGCTCAAGGACACAGGTCTGCACTGGGGTCACGGTGTGAGGGGTCACAGTGTGAGGCCTGGGTTGGGCTTTCCTCTCTTTCTGGGGCATCTGGAAGAGGAGGCCTTCACCCACTACAGCCCAGCGCCCACTGGGATCACTACACTGCCACTGACCATCAGCCCTGGGGTGAGGTGGCCGGGGTCCCAGCCTGGGCTTCTCTTTGTTTTGCTCCACATGGTTAGCACGTGGTCTGGCCCCCGGGGACTGGCTCCATCCTCCAGATCCAGATCCCCCTCGGAGGCTGGGAGAGGGCACCGATGCTGGTGGACCAGCCTGGCCCATGGAGCTGCCTGGGATGGAACCGAGGCCTGACATCCTCATCCAGAGTGAGGGTAGAACTCGATGGTCCTGACCTGGCACTGGTTGGGGCCAGCTCTGAGCTGCCATCTGACCCAGCCCTGCTGGAACCCTAGGCTGCTGTCCCTACAGAGGAGTTTCAGGCTGGTGTCTGTTTCAAGGCAGCCTTAAGAGCCAGGACCCAGTGGCACATTGGGAAGCTACTCAGCCTGTCTCTAGCAGCTTCGCACGGTGCTCAGGCTGGGCTGCAGCTCTGCTGGGCTGGGCCTCAGGCTTCCGGCAGGGTCCTAGGATAGGCCTCCCTCCCTGGTGGAAGTTAGGAACAGTGTTCTGGGGAGAGTTCCAGTTCAGGGGGAAGGTGGCTGTGGCAGCATTGGGCTTGGGAGAAGGGGTCTCGGTGTCCCTCCTCATGATCCTGGGCTCAGAGCCCAGGGAGGCTGGGTGTGGCATGGTGGGTGAGAACTCCCTGGCTTGTCATGTGCCATCTGACTGCGAACCCTGGAGTCTAGGGTCCTGGATTTCAGATGTAGGATGGGAATCTACTTTGCACCTTTTTTTTTTTTTTTTTTTTTTTTTGGTACTGGGGATTGAACCCAGGGGCATTGTACCTGTGAGCTACAACTGTAGCCCTTTTTATTTTTTACTTTGAAACAAGGTCTCACTAAGTTTGCTGAGGGTCTTGCTAAGTTGCCCAGGCTGACCTTGCATCATCGATCCTCCTTTTCTCAGCCTCCCAAGTACTAGGATACAGGTGTGTGCTACTGCGTCTGGCTTGCTTTGCACTATTTTGAGGCCTGGCGCGGGCCACCTTCCTGGGAGGCTGTGGGGGTGCTTGTAGACATGAAGGCTTGGGGCAGTTTCCAATGCTGGCTCAGCCAAGGAGGGGTCTTCTCAACCTGTGAAGATGCCCAGTGAGTGGCAGGCCCAGGGTCTCGGGGGTAGGGCCACAAGGCCTTGGGAGAGGCCCAGGATTCAAAGCTCTGGGGCTCTGGGCAAGTCACTTGCCAGTCTGTGCTCCACCTCCTGGTCTGTAAGATGGGCCATAATCATGCCCTCGCAGCTGGCTGTGGAGGTTACAGTGTCAGGTGGGTGATGCCTTTGTCCTGAGGCTCTGGAAGGGTTGGGACCAGCCTGGAGCAGGCGAGGAGAGCCTCTGCATCTCTGGTGCAGAAGGGATGCTGCGGGGCTGGTGGCCTCTGGTGGCTTTGCTGGGAGGGTGTCAGTGGGGTGGTCATGCATACCAGAGAGTCAGGGTGTCTGGTGTGATTGGGTATAGCTCATACATCCTGGAGAAAGCAAGGGGAGGGGGCAGGAGGACGGCCCCCACTTGAGGCCGTAGAACCTGGGGGTATGAGTTGGGGGATTCTAGTATATTATAGACTCTGTTTTCAGACTTAACTTTTATGGAAGAGGTTCTTGAGAATTAATATTCATAACGTGTTCTTGGGGGAAAAATGTAGCCATTTCCTGGCCAGACAGGTGGCGGAGCCGCCGGAATCCTCGCATACCGGGAGCAGGTGTAATCATACATCGCTGTTTGTTTTTCTCTGATAAACATGTGCCTGTCTGGAGAGAAAGTGGCCCCCGGACCGGAGTGGCCCTGTTGTGTGCACCTCCAATGGGGACTGCGAGGATGCCTTGCCGGAGTCCGGGGGTGGGGGCTGGGATCCACTGAGCCCAGGCCCCGGTGCCTGCCCTGTGTGGGAAACTGGGTGAGGCTACTGTTGACCAAAGAGGCTGTGCTACCACCCGGAGGGCCCAGGTTAAGGCCAGAGCAAGCGCCCTGCCCGAGCCTGGGGACTGCAGAGTGGGGTGTGCCATGTAGGAGCCTCTGGAGGCCTCCTGTGTAGCTCTCCCTGAGCAGGGGCTGGGAGCTAGTTTTGGCGAGATGCGTCAAAGTGTTAAAAGAATTGCACCTAGCTGGACATGGTGGCACACACCTATAATCCTAGAACTTGGGATGCTAAGACAGGAGGATCAGAGGTTCAAGGCCAGCCTCAGCAACTTAGTGAGATCGTTTCCAAATAAAAAATAAAAATAGGACTGGGGGTATAGCTTGAAGTAGAATGCCTCTGGTTTCAATCCTCAGCACCACAATAAATAAATAAATAAATAAATAAATAAATAAATAAAGTATTGTACCTGGGCCTGGCATGGCGGTGCATGTCTACCATCCAATCCAGTATTTGGGAGGATGAGATAGGAGCATCGCAGATTCAAGGTCAGTGCCAGTATGTGGTAACTTAGCGAGACCCTGTTTCAAAAGAAAAATTAACTTGGGAGGCTGAGAGAAGAGGATCATAGGTTCCAGGCCAGCCCCAACAACTTAGCGAGACCCTCAGCAACTTAGTAAGACCCCTGTTTCAAGATAAAAAATAATTTAAAAAGGGCTAGGGGTGTAGTTCAGAGGTAGAATGCTTCTGGCTACACTGAGCCCCTGGGTTCAATTCCCAGTACCCTCCCCTCAAAGGGCTGGAATGCTCAGTGGTATTGACCCCAGCACCCCTGGGGTCAACCCCCAGTTCTACAAAGAAATATAAAGTTGTGTCTATAGTAGCCAGCTCTGTCCCAGTCCTGGGTGCCTCTGCAGGGTGACCTGTTTCTCACCAGCCCATGGGGAGAGGTGATCCCTATAACCCTGTCCCTATTTCCCAGGCAGGTGGAGGAGCACAGCCCACAGACTCCTCCCTCCCTGCCTGCTGACACTGGAGAAGGGTGTTGTGGGCCGTCTTAGGGCTCTGTGCCCAGGCCGTGTTTCCCACCTCCTGACATAGCGAAACCTCCTGGGTGACCCCTGACCCCGGGCCCACGCCCTGTGCTCTGAGCTCATACCTGGAGGGCTGTGTTCACACCTGAGGCAGCCCGCACCTCTCCACACACCCGCCGGGCGCCGGCACCCTTTGCACCTCGGGTTAACCATTAATGCAGCTGAGGTGGCAGCCGCGGCAGGCTCTGACCAAGCCTGGTCCCCAGCACCTTCGGGGACCCTGTCTGGTCCCCTGCAGGTGGCTGCTAGGACAGGTACGGGGCTGATCCTTCTGTGTGGGGTCCCCTGGCTTCTATACCCCACACCCTGGAGAAGGCAGGTGGGAAGTGTCCCCTCGTTTACCCCACGGTTGCCTGGAGTCAGGGCCTCGAGGCTGGGGGCATCTGGTCCCAGCCTGGGGCCTCGCTTCCCTGGTGCCAGGTGCCCAGTGTCCCCAACCCCCAAGGGCTCGGGTAACATAGGGTGTGAACAGGTGTGGGGCAAAGTGGGCTTTCTCAGGATGTAGACACAGGTGGTGCCTACTGTGTACATGGTCCACGGGGCTGGGTATGGTCCCTTCCCAGCCTTTTCTCCAGGTGGTTAGGAGTGGGCTGCCATGCATGTTGTTGGGATCATCTTGGGAAAGGGGCTTCCCGTGCCTCAGTTTCCCTTTCTGGCCCTGGGGGTAATGACCTGCTTCTGTGCAGGGTGGCTAGGAGCAGTTCTTGAGTGCTGGTCTTGGGACTTTCCCAAGCAAAGCAACCTGGAGAGCTTTTCCTTGTCCATGTGCCAGGAAGAAGCCAGGTTGTGCCCGGCGCATGCTTCCCCCTGGGTGGGTGCTTCCCAGGATCGTGGGTCAGGTGTCTACTGTATGCATCTACGTATGAATGTGTACGTAGGGGTGGAGTTCTGTTCCCAGGACTGAGTGTGTGTTGTCCAGGGCACAGCCAGAGCTGTGGATGCCTGCCCCCAAGGGCTGGCGATTGATTTCTGGCCCTGTTCTTGAAGCTCCCACTGACTTCTGGCAGGAGCACCATGTGGGCCATCAGTCGTGTCAAAACTCCTTGTAGGAGCCAGGTGTGGTGGTGCATGCCTGTAATCCCAGTACTTGGGAGGCTGAGATAGGAGGATTGCAGGTTCGAGGCCAGCCTCAGTAACTTATTGAGACCCTGTCTCAAAATAAAAAATGAAATAGGGTTGGGGGTGTGTGCCTCAGAGGTAGAGTCCCCCCGCCCCGCTCAATCCCCAGTACCAAAAAAAAAAAAAACCAACAAAAAGTCCTTGTGGGGACAGGGGGGTGGGGTGGGAGGTGTGCCTCAGAGGTGCCTCTTCAATCCCCAGTACCAAAAAAAAAAAAACCAAACAAACCCAAAAAGTCCTTGTGGCAACAGGGTGGGGGGGCAAGTGGAGGCTGGGGCTTCCCTTAGAGAGTGACCGTAGGGGAAGAGCCCAGCAGCTTCTCTTTTTTATAAAATGCGCATCTGAGAACATCTCCCAGTGAATGTAAACTAGAAACAAACGCCTTTCCTGTCACCTGTGCCTCGCCTTTCCTGTCACCTGTGCCTCGGGTACAGCCTTCAGACCTTCTGGGCACATGTGACTTTGGGCTTATTTTATTTTATTTATTTTTTGGTACCTGGGATTGAACCCAGGAGCATTCTACTTCTTGAGTTAACACCCTCAGTCCCTTTTTTTTATTTTTTATTTTCTAATACTGGGGATGGAACTCAGGGGCCTTCTACCTCCTTGCTATACCCCCAGCCCTATTTTATTTTATTTTATTTTTATTTGGAAACAGAGTCTCACTAAGTTGAGGCTGTCCTGGAACCTGTTAGCCTCCTCTCTCAGCCTCCCAAGTACTGGGATTACAGGCGTGTGCCACCATGCCCGGCTTAATTTTTTATTTTGAAACAGGGTTTCCCTAAGTTTGCCAAGGCTGGCTTCGAATTTGCCGTTCTCCTGTCTCAGCCTCCTAAGTACTGGGGTTACAGGCATGCGCCATCCCGCCCGGCTTCTTTGGTTTATTTTAAACAAAAACAGGACCAAGCTTTGATTTTTTTCACTTGGCACTCCTGCCCTCCCTGCTGGAGGTGGGATGCCTGGGAGGAGGTCGAGGTTGGCTGTTCTCTGCCTTCACCTTGGGGTGGGCCAAGTGGCATCAGGTCCAAAGCCTCACCTGGTATCACCTGGCATCATGCACCTGGTGTCACCTGGAGTCACGGGGCTTTGCTCTCGGCAGGTGGCCAAGGTGGAGTACGTCAGGAAGAAGCCGAGGTTGAAAGAGGTCCAGGTGAGGCTGGAGGAACACCTGGAGTGCGCCTGCGCGCCCTCCAGCCTGAGTCCGGACCATCGCGAAGAGGAGACCGGTAAGTGGCTCTGACGCCACATGTGCACGACCGTCAGGTCCTCCCCGCCTGGAGCTGGGTTCCTAGGTGGCCCGAGAGCAAGGCCCCAAGTGTTTGGGCTGCAGCTGATTGGGTTGATGCCTGGGACCAGGGACACCCGGGGATGGGGCGGGGAGATGGGCCCAGCAGAGAAAGGCTTGCGGGTTGGGCGCGGGATTGGCCGGCCAGGTGTGGCTGCAGATGGCCCCGGCTAGGTGGGCAGACCCAGCAGGTGGACACTAGACATGGGTAACGGCCTGGCCGGCCGGGTCCTGACCTCCACCCTGCGGGCACTCTGGCCCAGCAGCAGTGTGATGCTTGTGATCTGCAGCCAGGCCAGCCCGGGGCACAGAGAGGGGACCCGGAAGTATCTCGGTGCCAGGGCGGACTGAGTGTTCTTTCAGAAAAGATAAACACCGCAGGTATTTATTGCGGCCGCTTTGCACCCGGCAGCCTTCCCCGAGGCCCCTACCGACCCTGCCCTTTCATTAACAGGAAGGCGTAGGGAGTCAGGTAAAAAACGGAAAAGAAAAAGGTTAAAACCCACCTAGAGCGCCAGCCAGGTAGGCGCTGCCGCGGGACGCCGGGACCCTGCAGGGCTGGGACGCCAACCCACCGATCACTGCAGCCAATCAGCTTCCTCAGTCGGCGCGGGGCCAATCAGCTTCCTCGGTTGGCACGGGCTTCGCGTCTGCTGGGCTTGGGCCTCCTCGCGCTCCGTCGCTCCCGCGCTTGGCTCTCCTCTCGTTGATTGGGCTGCAGAGCATCACACACAAGCCGAAGGGTTTGGGGTTCTGGAGTGGCGGTGGTGGCTCTGGTATCTATTCGCTGGACCACCGCAGGCAGGCTGCCCACCCTGTTGACAGATGGAAAAACTGAGGCTTAACAGATTACACCTGAGGGTTGTTGAAGACTGAGTCGATCTGAAAGCGCTTTATAAATGCGCGACTGTTGGCTCCTTTACATCAGGGATGGAGATAAGGTAGAAGCCGGAGACCCTTGCATGAAGTTGGGCAGACTAGAGTGGATACAGCATTCTGAGGTGTCATCAGGGACCCCCTTTTCTCTGAGGGTGTTGGCATCCATCCTCAGAGTAGCCTCATGGTCCAAGGGGGCTGCTAAAGCTCCAGAAGTCACACGAATGCTCTAGGCTGGAAGACTAAGATGGGGAGAAGGAAGGGCAGAAGAGCCTCTTTGGAGAGGCTCTCCCAGTGACCCCACTCGGTGGCTTTTGTATTCTCATCTGCCATCCTGGTCCTGAGAATGTTGAAGGCGTGCTGCTTCCCAGAGGGAAAGAGGAACCGCCCTGGTCGTGGTGAAGCAGCGCTGTGCCTCGCTGGTCCTTGCTGTTGGCCCGTCTGGCTCGGCCGTTCCTCTGGCACGTGGGCCTCCCTGGCATCCAAGACAAATAGTTGTTCTAGACTAGAGGAGATTCCTCAGAGATAGAGTGTCTAAGAGCCCTGGCTCCTGTCAGGCCGCATGGGGTTGGGCCATTCGTGAGGATTCCGTGGGAGGGAAGCATCCGGGTCGGTCCCTTGTGGCCTCACCAGCCCCCGGGTGTGGCAGAGTGGGTGGTCCAAGCCTCCCTGTGCCCAGCAGGGGACTGACCCTGAGTGAGAGGCAGGCGCTCCTGCTGCCAGCCCAGCTAGAATCCACGCTCCAGCCGTGGGTGGCGCCCGCCTCGGAATGTGTGATAGACATGGAGGACGGGCCAGCAAGTGCTGTTAAATAGCTCAGTGTAGGGCTGGGGGTATGGCTCTGAGGTAGAGCACTTGCCCAGCATGTGCAAGGCCCTGGGTTCCATCCCCAGCACTACTAGAAACAAACAAAAGACAACTTTTAAAAGAGCTCAGCATGCATCAGCTTGGACAGGGATCCCCTCTCTGTGGCTGGGAGCATCCATCCTCAGGGTTGTCTCATGGCCCCCAAATGACTGCTAGAGCTCCAGAAATCACATCCAAAGTCCTAGGCTGGAAGAAAGGAAGGGAGGGAGAAGGGCCACAAAACCTTTCTGGGCCTCAGTTTTCCCATCTGTACAGTAGGAGCATGGGGTTTGTTCTCAAGACACGTTCTTCTGTGAGATGCTATGAGCCTAGTCCCGATTCTTTCAGGATATCGCAACGTGGGTAATTAACATGGCAACTTTGATTTTTCAAATTTCGTGACAAGGTCGAATCCTAAGACTTGCATGGCGCGTGCCCCTGCTCCGGTGCGCCCGCGGTCCCAGCCTCTCAGCCTCTCTCCCTCTCCCTGCAGATGTGAGGTGAGGATCAGCCCAGCAGCCCTCTCCTGGGACACGGATGTACATGGCGTGTTACATTCCTGAACCTACTATGTACGGTGCTTTATTGCCGGCGTGCGGTCTTTGTTCTCCTCCGTGAAAAACTGTGTCCAAGAGCACTCTGGGGAACAAAGAGACAGTGTCCATTTGTTCAGTGTGTCATGAAAGCGAGTATTGTAGCACTCGGAGAAACTGTAGGAAGCTTCCTTGTCAGAGAGAGAAAACAAACCACAAACCACGACAAAAACAAAACAGGACTCCACATCCCCGAGCAGCCGACGGACGCGCGGGATGGCAGCGCGGAGGGCTCGCAGGATGGACTGCTGTCTGGTGGCCACAGGTGCTTCTTGCCAAGACGCGGAGGGAGCCGCTTCTGGATGACCCGGGGCCGCGGCTCTGTGGGCGCGGGAGCCGGACTGGAGCCTCCACGGACTCAGAACCACACCTCCTCGCTGGAGCGCTGCGGTCTGGACCCTCTGGACCCTCCTGGAGAGCCTTAAGTGGGGTTATTTTTTTTCCTTTTTTTTTTTTTTACACCATAAAGTGATCGAGCTTTCCTTTTTACTCTTTGCCTAGCTTTTTTTTTTTTTAATTATCTCTTGGATGACATTTACGCCGATAACACACGAGGCTGCTGTAACTGTCCAGACAGTGCGATGGTGTTTTTCCTAGCAGGATGCAAACTAATGAGATGTATTAAAATAAACACGGTGTACCTACCTATGCATCATTTCCTAACCGTTCCTGGTGTGTGTGTGTCTCTTTCACCCACTCAGTTTGTGTTTTCCAATTGAAGCTATTTTGGGGGAGTGGGGTGTATGTGTGGCACTGGAGATTGAACCCAGGGGTGTTTGCATCTGAGCCACAGCCCCAGTCCTTTTTTAATTTTTAATTTTCAAACAGGGTCATTCTCAGTTGCAGAGGATCTCTGAGGTTGACCTTGAATCTGTGATCCTCCTGTCTCAGCCTCCCAAGTACTGGGATTATAGGTGTGTACCACCTGCCCCTGGCTTAATTTAAACTTTGTGTGTGTGTGTGTGTGGTTCTGGGAATTGAACTCAAAAGCATTTTACCTCCAAGCTACACCCCAGCCCTGTTTTATTTTTATTTTGAAACAGGGTCTCACTAGGTCGATGAGAGTCTCACTACTTGCTGAGACTGTCCTCGAACCTGTGATCCTCCTATCTCAGCCTCTCAAGTACTGGGATTACCAGTGGGCGCCACCACACCCGGCTTAAACTCTTTTGAAGAAACGAGTGAGCGGTAGGAGGCCAGCCCTGCTTCCCTGCACACCCTGTTCCTGTATGCCAAACCTGTCCCCCAAGGTGGCAGGCCTGTGCCTGGCTGTCCCTGGCTGCTAGGTGCTCCCTGTGCAGCAGTACTGGGACAGAGCCTAGATCCTTTATTTTCAGTAAGATGTTAGGCTTTATGTGCATCTGTAAAAATGTGCAGTCGGGTGCAGTGGCACACGCCTGTAATCCCAGTACTGGGAGGCTGAGCCATGAGGATCACAGGTTCGAGGCCTGTGGGATGACAGGCGTGTGCCACCGTGCCCGGCTGTTTCTCTGCTTTCTTGCTGGAGTCTCGGGTGGTAATTGGGTGAAATTGGGGATTGGAGCCACCCGAGCAGCTTGGACCTATCTGTATTGTGGGCTCCAGGATGTGTCCCCCAGAGCTCTGTGCTGCCTGTGGAGATGAGGCGACCAGCGACCCTGGGAAGAGGAGGAGTCCATCAAGCTGTGAGCCGACCTGGCTGAGACCATCCACAGGGCCCTGGGCGCAGGCAGCCTGGAACCCGGCCGCCTCCCTCCTGGCAGCATCCGGTCCCTGTTGGGGTGGGATTGTCTCTGGCAGGGCAGTGTGCGCCTATCACAGGTGTTTTATAAAGTCCTATCTTCAGTGGCAGAAGTGCACCTGGAGGCTGGAGCGCATGTGCCGCGTGCCCGTGAAGGCCCCGCCTGTCCCCTGTGCCGTCCCAGCGCTCTGCCTGTGAATGGCTATTTGCCGTGTTAGGTGCATCCACCTGTCCCTTGTGTGTTTTTGTGAGATGCTGATGGACTCCAGCTTTTCTGTGGGCATTGTGGCTGGCGAAATCTGTGTCCAGCCAGGTGTGGTGGCGCATGCCTGTAATCCCGGTACTTGGGAGGCTGAGACAGGAGGATCACAGGTTCACAGCCAGCCTCAGCTACTTAGTGAGGCTGTCTGCAACTTAGAATGCCCCTGGGTTCAATCCCCAGTACTGCAAAAAAAAAAAAAAATGCTGTGCCCATTCAAGCGGTGAGGGAGGGGATCCCCCAGCAAGAGGGAGACCTGGGACTCATTCCTGCAGATGAGGGACCCTGCCCACCCCAACCAGGGAGCCCTGGCTCACGCAGGGTGGAGGTAGAGGGAGGCTGTGGTCTGAGGCTGGCTGCAGAGCCACTGAGCCTCTGCCCATGCCAGACTTTGTAGCTGGTCTACCCTGCATTCCTAGCATTTTCTTGGTGGGGGGGGGTACTGGTGATTGAACCCAGGGGTGTTGCACCTCCAAGCTACACCCCCAGCCCTTTTTATTTTTTAACTTGAAACAGGGTCTGGCTAAGTTGCTGAGGGTGTCGCTAAATTGTTGAGGCTGGCTTTGAACCTGTGATCCTCCTGTCCCTCCTGTCCCTGCCTCCCAAGTACTGGGATTACAGGCATGTGCCACATTCCTGACATTTGTGCTCTCACCTGGGCCCCCTCGAGCTGTGGCCTCTGGCTGTACCTGGGTGTGGCCCCAGTGTTTGGTGGCCCTGTGACCTTGAGCTTCAGGCTGTACCTCAGTATGCAATTACAAAGTAGAGCCACAGCTCAGAGTGGCACGAAGTCTCTGTACTGCTGGTACACCTGGGAATCCTGACGTAGGTCTCCCTGTCTTCTACCTCCCTGTGCTGTGACTTTGGAAGTATGTCACACCAGTCCCTGGTGTTTCTGGGTCCCTGTTGCAGAGGCTGAGAAGCAACCGTGCCTCCTGTGGACATGAGGTTCCTGCCCCTGCCTGGAGTCCTGAGCATCCTGCTCACACCTGGTCTTTGCCGAGGTCTGGAGACCTTCCTGCCTTGGTGTGTACTTACTCAGGTTTGGAGCACCCCCTCTCCATCCAGGCCTCTCGGACTCCATCTGTGGAGTGGGTTGGACCAGGCTGAGCCCAGGTGACTGCCTCCAGCCTGCTCACCCCAGCCCTCCCAGCTGCCTGGGGATCCCCAGCAGCAGGTGAGCCAGGGCCTAGGGCCAGCACAGTTGGGCCTCTGCCTGGGCTATGTGCACAACAGTTGTGTAGCCCAGACTGGTTTCTGAGCCCCACTGCCAGGAGAAGCAAAGAGCCCTTGGCCTGGGCCATGTGGGGGCCTGCAGCCCTCCCACACTCAGGCTTCTCCAAGGGTTCTAGGGATGGGAACTGACCCTACTTGAGAGTTGCTTTTGGGGGGCGGTATTGGGGATTAAACCTAGGGGTATTCTATCTCCAGGCTACATCCCCAGCCCTTTCTATTTTTTATTTTGAAACAGGGTTTCACTAAGTTGCTGAGGTTAACCTTGAACCTGCAATCTTACTGTCTCGGCCTCCCAAACACTGGGATTACAGGTATGTACCACCACACCACCTTTTAAAGATGGAGCTGTGCCCTGGACATGCCCCATCCCCTGGGAGGGATCCTGAATGGGCAATCTCAGGGACACAGTTGGGAGGGGCAGCAGAGGGACTTGCCTGAGGCCAGGTGTGTCTAGGAGCTCTAATAGCTCCATGGGTCTCAGTCTCCCTGTCCCCGGTGTGAGAGAGGCCGGGTGCTGCCCATGTGATATTGGGCTGTGGCAGCCTCAGTGCTGACTGAGCCAGGATCTGAGGGCCCTTCCCCTGCATGGGGACACTAAGGACTGTATTCTATGTCACAACTAAGAAACGGAGGCACTCGGAGGCTCCAGAGCTTTCTCAAAGGGTCAGTACTTGAATGTAGGCAGCCTGCCTAGTGCCTGGAGGCTGGGCTGGTGGCCTCTCCTCTGTGGCAAAGGCTGGTGTGCAGCATCCTGCGGGCAGGTCTTCAGCCAGCAAGGGGAGGGGGTCTTTGTCTTCCTTCCAGTGAAGTAAGACAAGGTAACAAGAGGGAACTCAGGTGCCTGGGCCTAGGCAGCTTCCCTGGATTCTGAGGTGGGATTTGGGCCCAGCCCCAGGGCAGTCTCACCTCCGGTACATGGTGTATGAGCCCTGGGGACTCTGGGTGTAGCACCTAAGAGCCTGTTGCTGTATAGGGCTGTTGTCCCCCCCCCCACACACACACACACTGGGACTGCAGTGGGGCATGGGCCCTGATTCTGGAAATAATCAAGGAACAAGACAGTTTTAAGCGTGGTGGTGCCCACCTGTAATCCCAATACTTTTGAGGTTGAGACAGAAGAATCACAGGTTCAAGGCCAGCCTCAGCAATTTAGCAAGATCTTGTTTCAATAAACAAGTAAATAAAATAATAAGACAGTCTAATTACTGGGCTGTGTCCCATGCTGGAGGCCCCACAGTAGTTGTGTGGCTGGTGCTCGCCTGGTAACAAAACTGTCAAAACTGTTTTCCAGCCAGGCATGGTGGTGCATGCTTGTAATCCCAGTACTTGGGAGGCTGAGACAGGAGGATCACAGGTTCAAAGCCAGCCTTAGCTACTTAGTGAGGTCTTCCACAAATTAGTGAGACCCTCTTTCAAAATAAAGAATAAAAAACAGGGCTGGGGTGTAGCTTGGAGGTAGAATGTCCCTGGGTTCAATCCCCGGTACTGCAAAAAAAAAAAAACAAAAAACAAAAACAAAAAAAACCTGTCTTCCAGATGTGCCACAGGAGGTGGTATCAGTGTTAAACTGACCTATGGATTAAGACTAGGACTAAGTCTGGCGCAATGGCGCACCTATAATCCCAGTATTTGGGAGGCTGAAACAGGAGGGTCACAGGTGCAAGGCCAGCCTCAGCAATTTAGGGAGGCCCTGTGTCAGAATACAAAATAAGGGCTGGGGGTGTAGCTCAGAGTAGAATGCCCCTGCCCCTGGGTTCAATCCTCAGTACCACCAAAAAAAAAGAAAAAAAAAAAAGAGTAGGACTAGCACTGATGTGATATTTTATTTTTGGCTCTGATAAAAAGTTTAAAATAGTTTCAATTAATTTTTTAAAAGAATGTTGATTTAAGTAAAACATTTGTACCAATTGCCATGGTGCATACCTGTAATTCCAGTACTTGGGGAGGCTGTAACAGGAGGATAGCAGGTTTGAGGCTAGCCTCAGCAATTTAGTGAGGCCCTCAGTGATTTAGTGAGACAGACTTTTTTTTCTCTTTTTCTTTTTTTGGTACTGGGGATGGAACCCCATGGCATTCTACCTCCAAGCTATACTCCCAACCTGATTTTATTTTAATTTTGAAACAGGGTCTCACTAGGTTGATGAGTCTCATACTTGCTGAGGCTGTCCTCGATCCTGTGATTCTCCTATCTCAGCCTCCCAAGTACTGGGATTACAGTTGTGTGCCACCATACACAGCTGACTGCCTGAATTTATTCCTCCCTCCCTTCCTATTCAGAGGCATTCTCCCTCCAAACTAGACCCCCAGCCCTTTTTATTTTGAAAGAGACACTCTCACCTCCCCATTACTGAAGGTGGGGTGCGCACTGCCACTCTGCAGGGGGGAATGACACTTGGGTCACCTCACTGTGACCTTGGGCCACCTATGACCTTGAGTAACCCCACTATGACCATGGGTGACTGCACTGTGACCTTGGGCTACCTCTTTGTGACCTTAGGTGATAACACTATGACCTTGGGTGATCTCACTGCGACCTTGGGCTGGATGTTGTCCTGGTCAGCTGTGACATACATGAGAGGCTTGGCCCAGAGTGGACGCTGGGGAGGGTCGGGGTCCCTGACCTCAAGGGAGGAGCAGGAGGCTGGCGAAGGGGCTCCAGGTGCAGCCCACAGGCCCGCCCCTCTGCACACCCTGCATTCCCCCATGGGAACGACTCGCTTGGGTCTCCTTCCTGGAGCACTGACCTTCATGGGCTGAAGTGAAGATGGGGTCCCGGCCAGGTGACCTCTGGGCCCGAGGTTCTGGAAGCTTTCCTGCCCTGCTCCCTGCAGGCACAGCCTCCCCCTGTATGTCCAGGGCCCTTGTCTGTGACCTCACCAGCCTCATGGCCTTTGGGGTCGGACTGGTCTCCAAGTCCTTTCTGGGTCCCTCTGCATCACCAGAAGAGACCCCTGCCCCGAGTAGGCACTGAGGGGGCTGGTGGCCAAGGGGGAGGTGGGCTGTTTGCTCTGCGCCTGAGTCCTTTTGTACTGGGACCCAGGGCCTGGCCCTCAGCACCCTGGCTGCTCGGATTCCCCCTGGGTGGGAGCCAGGAGCAGCCTGGCCTCGGAGGTGACCGCGGGGTGCCCCGCTGCTGCTGGAGCCCACCCCCTCCCTGCGGGCACTCAGACGAAAAGCGTGTGCTTTCTGCAGAATGAAACGGTGACTGTTTCCAGCCAGGCCTTTGAGCCGCCAAAAAATGTGGAGTATTCATTATCTGGCCCCCAGCCCGTCGATTAGTGGGCAGCGTTCCTTGGAGGACTGACTCGAGGGCTGCCCTGCCAGGCACTGGGCATCCGTCCTCGCAGCGCCCGCAGCCTCAGGTCCCTGCCCCCGCTGGGGTGGTGGAAACGGCCCCCAGCCCCCTCTGGCTCCTGAGCTGGAGCTGGGTGGCTGGTGGCCTGGGCACTGGGGTTCCACCAAGCTGTGCTGCCTGCTGAGAAAACCCTTTATCATCCAAACAGCTGCACAGGCAGACATCCTTCCTCCTCTCAGGCTCCTTCCCTAAAGAGTCTGGGCAGGACCCGGAACCCAGCCCTGGCCCTGCCTCAAGTTGGGGAGAGGCAGAGAGACAGAGCCCCAGGGGCCCAGGTGCAGCCCTGCCCTGGGGCATGGTGGCATCCCCCAGGCCTTACCTAGGTGACTCTGTGCCCTTAAGAACCTTTCCAGAGCTGGGTGTGGTGGTGCATACCTGTAATCTCAGTATCTGGAGGCTAAGACAGGAGGATCTCAGGTTTGAGGCCAATTTTGGCAATTTAGCAATACCCTAAGCAATTTAGCAAGCCCCTGTTTCAAAATAAAAACAATACAGCCATGCGTTGTGGCACACGCTTGTAATCCCAGTACTTGGGAGGCTGAGACAGGAGAATCCCAGGTTTGTGGCCAGCCTCAGCAACTTAGGCCCTCCGTAATTTAGTGAGACCCTGTTTCAAAATAAAGAATAAGAGCTGAGCGTGGTGGTGCACGCTTGTAATCCCAGTACTTGGGAGGCTGAGACCTGAGGATCCGGGTTCGTGGCCAGCCTTAGCTACTTAGTGAGGCCCTCCGCAACTTAGTGAGACCGTTTTAAAATAAAGGAAAAAAAATAGGGCTGGAAGTGTAGCTCAGAGGTAGAATGCCCCTGGGTTCAATCCCCAGTACCACAAAAATAAATAAATAAAGAAAGAAAGAAAGAAAGAAAGAATAAAATAGGGCTGGGGGTGTAGCTCAGAGGTAGAATGCCCCTGGGTTCCATCCCCAGTACCATACAAAAAAAAAAAAACAAAAAACAATACCCAGATGTGGTGATGCAGGCTCAGGGCCAGCCTCAGCAACTAAGTGAGGGCCTCCACAACTTAGTGAGACCCTGTTTCAAAAATAAAAAATAAAAAAAAAATAGGGCTGGGAGTGTAGCTCAGAGGTAGAATACCACTACGTTCAATCCCCAGTACTGCTAAATAAATAAGTAAATAAATATAAATAAAAATGGGGGCCGGGCGTGGTGGCGCACGCTTGTAATTCCAGTACTTTGGGAGGCGGAGACCGGAGGATCCGGGTTCGCGGCCAGCCTCAGCTTTCTCTCTCTCTCTCTCTCCCTCTCTCTCTCTCTCTCTCTCTCCCTGTCTCTCTGTCTCTACTTAGTGAGGCTTCCGCAACTTCGTGAGACCCAGTTTCAAAATAAAGTATAAAAAATAGGGCCGGGGGCGTAGCGCGGAGGTAGAACGCCCCTGGGTTCAATCCCCGGTACCGCAAAAAAAAAAAAAAATGGGGATCTAGCTCAGAGGTAGGATGTCCCTGGACTCAATCCCTAGGGCAAAACACACAAAAAATTAAAGAACCTTCCCAGAGCCACATGCCCGTAATCCCAGTACATGAGAGACTGAGACAGGAGGTCCCTTCCCAGGCAGCTGGACAAGCCCAGAGCGCACAGCAGGCAGGTCTAGGTTGAGAGCCCTATCCTGGCACCTGCAAGATGCGAGGGTCCCTCCACGTCATGGGTGTCTGGGGGAATTTGCTGTCCTGTGTCAGCGAGGGGGATGTGTGGACCATGGCGCGGGGCAGGGACGCTGTGCTTCTCCTGGCACCTTGAGCAGCTGGGGCTGGCGAGGCCTGGCTGGGAACAGGTGCTGAGGCCCCGCCCCGGTCCCAAGCCCTGAGGCTTCCTGGCTTGGCCCTGCAGGATGCTGGGTACCTGTGGCTACCTGGGCCTGGGAGAAAGCAGCCTCCATGGACTTGCCAGGGCTTGACCCAGAGACACAGCTACGTGGAGATGAGGCTGCTGTGCTTGTCATGGTGGAGGCTCAGAACTTAGCCCACAGGCACCAGTGCAACCTACCTGACCCAGAGCCATTTCCCCATCTTGCGTTGGGCCTAGCCCTCTGTCCTATTCTCCCACTGTGACCCCACAGCCCAGTCCTAGAGCTGCTCAGAAGCCACTGGCAGTACTGACTCCCCACTGTCCCTTCCCCCAGCAGCTAGGAGTCACCCATACAGCAACACCCAACCAAGACTTCCAGCGCTGAGAGATGGAAAAGCCAAACCTTACATTCTTTTTCTTTTTTCTCTTTTGGTACTGGGAATTGAACCCAGGGGTGTTCTACTTCTGAGCCACTCCCCCAGCCCATTTAAAAATAAAAAAAAATTGAAACAGGGTCTCACTAGGTTGCTGAGAGTATTGCTAATTTGCAGAGGCTGGCCTCAAACTTAGGATCCTCCAGTCTTAGCCTCCTGAGTACTGTCATTATAGGCATGCACCACTGTGTCCAACTATAAACCCTACGTTCTGAATGGCGGAGGCCTGTGATTTGTGGCCAATGGGTCTCAAGAAGTTGATCCACTATCCGTTCACCATCCATCCACCCACCCATTCACCCACCCATCTACCATCTACCCATCCATCCATCTACCCATTCACCATCCATCCACCTACCATCCTTCCATTCACAATCTATCATCCATCCATCCATCCATCCATCCATCCATCCATCCCACCCACCATCCATCTACCATCTATCCATCCATCATCCTTGGCTCAACAAAGTATGCACACCAAGATGTTCATTGAGTCAGCCTGGTATAGAAGACAGAGGGATGTAGACTGAAGGTCACCTCTGTTCCTGATTGGTCGGTGACCTCGGACAGGGCCGTGCCTCTCTCTGGCCTCAATTTCCTCATCTGTGAGGTGATTGAACTGTTGGATTAGATCAGATTAGACCAGAGTTGCCCCAAATTTTGTACACAAAATGCACTAATGAAGATTTGTGACCATATTTTCTTCTAAGGGTTTTATAGTTTTAGTTCTTATATTTCGGTCTTTGGTCCATCTTTTCTTTTTTCTTTTTTTTTTTTGTGATACTGGGGATTGAACCCAGGGGCATTCTACCTCTGAGCTACACTCCCAGCCCTATTTTTTCAGTTTGAAACAGGATCTCACTAAGTTGCCGAGAGCCTCACTAAGTTGCTAATGCTGGCAGCAAACCTGCGATCCTCCTGTCTCAGTCTCCCAAGTACTGGGATTACAAGCATGGGTCACCATGCCTGGCCCATCTTTTCTTAATTTTCACATATGGTGTGCGGTGGGGGGTCCAGCTTCTTTCTTTTGCATGTGGAAATCTAGTTGTTCCAGTATCACTTGTTGAAAAGGCTATACCCTTGTAAAAAATCAGTTGACCACAAATGTAAGGTTTTATTCCTCGACTCTCAGTTTTATTCCATAGATATGTATGTTTATCTGTATGCCAGCACCATCCTGTCTTCATTATTGAAGTTTGTAGTAGGTTTGAAATAAAAAAGTGTGAGACCTCTAGCTTAGTTATTTGGCAAGATCCTTTTGGCTGTTACGGGTCCATTTGAATTTTAGGGTCAATTTGTCAATCTCTGCAAAGAAGATGCTGGGATTTTGATATGGATTGTACCTGCAATCCCAGTACTTGGGAGGCTGAAACAGGAGGATCACAGGTTCGAGGCCAGCCTCAGCAATTTAGCAAGATCCTCATCAACTTAGCCAGACCCTGTTTTGAAATAAAAAATAAAAAGGGCTGGGGCAGGATGCCCCTGGGTTCAATCACCAGTGCCACAATAATAAATAAAATCAAGAAAGAAAGAGCTGGGCATGGTGGTGCATGCTTGTAATCCCAGTACTTTGGGAGGCGGAGACCAGAGGATCCGGGTTTGTGGCCAGCCTCAGCTCTTTCTCTCTCTCTCTCTCTCTCTCTCTCTCTCTTTCTCTCTCTCTCCTTAGTGAGGCCCTCCGCAATTTTGTGAGACCCGGTTTCAAAATAAAGTATAAAAAAATAGGGCCGGGGGCGTAGCGCGGAGGTAGAACGCCCCTGCGTTTAATCCCCGGTACCGCAAAAAAAAAAAAAAAAAAGAAAGAAAGTAAAAATTTCTAAAGCTAACTTCAGCAGGGGAGTGCTGGCCGGGAGTAAAGGGTTCAGGCCTCAAAAGTGCTGGTCCGCAGGCTGGAGAGTCCCTGCCCTGCTCCAAGCTCAAAGGGAAATGCCTGTGTACTCCTGGCCTCTAGAGAGGCGCCTGAGGAATGTGCCAGGAATCCTAGGGGGTGGGGGAGCTGGATTCCCAGGCAGGGCCCAGGGCCAGAGACGGGAAGCTACTAGCCTAAGGACACACAGCAACACCACAGTGGGACGCACTATACAACCTGGATTTCAAACACCATCTCCAGCTGGGCTGGGACCGTGCTCTGGTGCAGGAGGGGAGAAGCAGGGCCGGGTGCTGGCCAGGCGGGGTGGGTGGAACAGCCACACCAGCAGCGGCTGGGCTCCCAAGCCAAATTCACAACAGCTCGAAAACACCCTGGGGGGAAAGCGCAGCTCATCCTCTAGCGCGGCTCAGAATTCTGGCATTTCCCCTCCAAATCTGTCCTAGTTATGCTCCAGATCTCCTGACCCTGGGACACTTTCATTTATGACAGAAAATTCATCTCCATGGCAACACCTCGGGAAGCTGCAGCCGAGACCACAACTTCCCAAGCCCGCAAGACAGTAAGTGGGTTTCCCGCAAAATGCCAGGAGCAAGTCCTGTCTCTGCGGTGGGGAGGGGATCAGGGACACCAGGGGCGGGGGACACAGGGGCAGAGGGTCTGAGGGAGGAGGGCTCGCACCCACCTCAGTTCTGACTTTTAAGGAGCAGCCAGCACTCAAGCTGTTCACTGATCCGACGTGACCGTGGCCTGGCTGCACAGAGGCCCCTGAGACGCATCCCCATCCGGCCTGGGCACAACACCTGTACACGGAGGTCTGGCCCTCCTGGCCACCTGCCAGAGTGCACAGTGCGCTCATCTTCCTTGCACGTGCAGTGGGCGTGGCACATGGAGGTCTGCTTGTCCCGGGGGGTGACAGCATGCTCTCTCTGGCAGCTCTGAGGAATCAGAGGCGGGAAAGCCCTCTGCAGGGAGCCAGGACCAGCTTCTCAGGCTCAGCCCCCACCCCACGGAGAGAGAGCAAGCCCTGGTCAGTTCTAGCAGAGAGAGCTCCTGTCATGAGACACGGGCTAGGTGCCGTTGCAGGGACCTCAGTTGGATATGGGAGTGGAGCAGCCCCTCTGGTCCCATGAGCCTCTCATCCATCCATCCACTGTGCATCCACACATCCACCTGTTCATTCATTCACCCATGCACATATCTATCTATCCATCCACCTACCCATCTCCATTCATACATCCATGTAACCATCCATCCATTTACCATTTATCTTCATCCATCCATCCTCCATCCTTCCATCATGTACCCACCATCTACCTGTTCATCCATCTACCCATGCATCCATCCATCTATCCATCCCCATTTATACATCCATGTAACCATCCATCCATCTATCCATATATTTATCTATCATCCATTTATTTCCATCCATCCATCCATCCATCCATCCATCCATCCATCATCCATTTACCCATTCACCTGTATATCTACCCAATCCAACCATCCCCATTTATACATCCATGTAGCCATCCATCTATTAATTCATCCATTCACCCATCTCCATCCATTGTCTATCCACCTGTCCATCCATCCATATATCCATCCATCCATCCATCCATCCATACATACATACATACATCATCCATCCTCCCATCCATTCATCCCTCCACCATCCATCCATTCAACATAAGTCTGAGCGCCATCAAGTCTTTGCCTTCATGGAGCTAACCACTAAGGGGATTAATCACTCAAATGAGCACATCCCTGCAGACTGAAGCCGGTGCTTGAGGGAAGGTGGCAGCAATGGCCAGCACTGCTTGAGTCCAGGAGCTGTTAGAAGCTTTCTGCTTCAATTTGCACTGACACCTCTGGGATAAGGGCTACGAATGACCATCGCTTTACAGGTGGGGAAGTCGGCACAGTTTCGGTAAAGAACTTGCCCACATCTTTTAAGTGGAGGGTTTAGAATTTGAACTTGTAACATCTGGGTTGGAGCCCTGGGCTATTCTGCCTCTGAGGGGCGGGGAGGGCCAATTGAAGGGCCCCTGGCCTGGTCTGATGGGATCAGTAGAGACACCCCAAAGAAACCGAGACCCCAGGACGAGCTGGGAGATGTGAGGGATGTTGGGGGAAGGTGTCCCAGGCAGAGGACTGGCACATGGGCAGTACCTTTCAATGCAGGGGTGACACAGGGGAGAGGGGAGAAGGAAGACTGTGTGCAGGACCTGCCCCTGCCCCTACCTTGCCAAGCACAGCTAGTGAGATCCACCAGGAGAAGGGGAACTTGACAGATAAGGAGAGGTTAGCTTTCCTTCCTAAACACACACACACACACACACACACACACACACACACACACACACGAGTTAGATGTGGATATGCATATATCACTACAGTATCAATTCTCCTACTATTCTCCATTATTATTGGGTTCTACCTGGCTGCTATTTCTGAGTTTCACCAGCTTTTCCCAAAGACTTCCTACCTCAGTTTGGTGGTGCAGGTCTGTTGTTTTAATTCACTCTTACGGGTGCCGTGGGTTCCTCTCCATGCATACCCATGTTTATAGTGGCACAATTCACAATAGCCAATTTATGGAACCAGAATAGATGTCCATTAACAGATGAATGGATAAAGAAAATGTGCTAGCTGGGCACAGCAGTGCATGCCTGTGATCCCAGTACTTGGGAGGCTGAGACAGGAGATCACAGATTCAAGGCCAGCCTCAGCCTTGGGAGGGGGCAGTCAGCCCCCTCCCAAGTTAGGGAGACCCTGTTCCAAAATAAAAAATAAAAAGGGTAGGGGGTGTAGCTTGGAGGTAGAATGCCCTTGGTTCAATTCCCAGTACCACACAAACATACAAAAAATAAAAAGAGAGAGAGAGAGAGAGAGAGAAAATGTGACATATACACACAATGGAGTTTTTCAGCCATAAAGAACAAAATTATGCCATTTTCAGGAAAATGGATGGAACTGAAGACACATCATGCTAAGTAAGATCAGCCAGACTCAGAAAATCAAGCCGGTGCGGTGATGCATGTTTTTAAACCTAGTCAGTACTTGAGAAGTTGAGACAGGAGGATTGCAGCTTTGAGGCCAGCCTTAGCAATTTAAAGAGACCCTTAGCAACTTAGAGAGACCCTGTCTCAAAATAAAAAAATAAAATAGGGCTAGGGGAGGGAGAATGCCCCTGGTTTCAATCCCCAGTACCACAAAAACAAAACAAAAAGAAATAAAAGAAAAAAAGAAAAGAAAATGAAGAGAGACCAGTAGAGTTGTGAGAGGGGATTGGGGGAGGGAGAAGGGGAGGGAAAGGGGAGGTATGGGGAAGGAGACAGACCAAATAATGTTATGTGCATATATGAATGTATAAGTATGAATCTCATGATAACCTCTTGGAAGGGAGGAGGCGAAGAAGGGGAGCGCAGGGCTGGAAATACACCAAGTCTTGTCCTATGCATATATGAATTTATCACTTTGATATATAATTATCAATCTCACCATATATATAATTACAATGCACTAATAATAATAAGTTAGCAAAGCCAATCTCTCAGAGAGACACCCACCGAAGGCCAGTCCTGGGCCTGGGCTGCTCTTCAGATCCTGTTCAAACAATTAATTAATGGAGCAGGTGCCAGCCTCCTGCAGGGCCAGCCCCACCTCGGCCTCCTGCTCTGCACTGGAGGCTGCTAGAAGCCCACCTGGCTGCAGGTGGAAGAGGCTTGTCCTGGGGAAGGCCAGCGCTGCAGCTCACATCCCGGTTGCCAGAGGACTGTGGTGGGCCTCCCCTGGCCTGGGCTGCCCCCCGGGGGCCGCAGGACAGAGGACAGAGCAAAGTGGCCTGCTTCAGAGAGGGGCTGTTTTCTTCCCAGGGTCCTCGGGACACTGGCCAAATGCTAGCTTGCTGACTGCCCCCTCCCATGGCTGTGACCCTGGCACCTCCTCTACTGTGTCTGGGCCCTCAGCCCTTCCTGAAAGTAGTCTCCCCACTGTATCCAGACACCAGAAGCCTCATTCTTCAGATGGCTGCTTCACAGAACGGCAGCCATGGAGGCTGTGCCGAGAGCCTCCTGGGTGGGTCCCCAAGAGGCGCACCCTGGGTTGCCGACTCACTCATCTCAAGGCTGCCCTTAGATGGGCCGTGATTTCTAGGAAGGGAGGTGCAGGGGCCATCCCTGCTCCACGGCTGGGGCTGGCCACATCATTCTCCCCATTACTTGTCCTGGCCTCCAAAGAATTTGCCCTGTCGCTGTGTTCCGGGCCCCAGGGCTCGAACCACCATGAGGTGTCACCAAGAAGCCATCAGGACATACTCAGGGGCTGAGGCAGGAGGATTGCAGGTTTGAGAACAGCCTGAACAATTTATCGAGACCCTGTCTCAAAATAAAAAACAAAAAGGACTGGGGGTATAGCTCGGAGGTAGTGCCAACCATAAGAGAAGTCTCTAGTGGAATGACACTGGGCTCTGTCCTAGAGGGAGGCCTGTCCTAAAGCAGACTCCCTGCTGGGGCCAATGGAAAGAGTGAGGGAAACCAACCCAGTGACCTTCGGCCTGGCCGAATAAAAGTCCTAAATGTGGAGGCTGAGACTGGAAGATCGCAGGTTTGAGGCTATCCTCAGCAACTTAGTGAGACCCTGTTTCAAAATAAAAAATAAAAAGGGCTGGGGGTGTAGCTCAGTGGTAGAATGCCCCTGGGTTCAATCCCCAGTATGAGAGAGAGAGAGAGAGAGAGAGAGAGAGCGCAAGGGAGCCCAGGAGCCCAGTCCTTGCTCCCCAGCTGTGCAGAGTTCACACACCCAGGGACGTTCTCTTCTGAATATGGGCTGCAGCAGCCTCATCTCCTATGGCCTCAGCATCCCAGGCCAGGCCGTCCCCCGAGGCTGCCTCACCTCGACTGTCTGACGCGGGAGGAGCCCACGGTGTGTGTCCACACTTCACTGCTCCTCAGACTCGCAGCCCTCAGGTGAATCAACCCGGTCGAGGAGGCAAGCTCAATTTATTTTTGCACATGTCTGGGAGAATGGATTCCAAAGATATGAATAATTCATCTCTCCACTTTCTCTATTCCTCAGACATTTTGGGGTCAGGAAAAATGGCTGAATTAATTTTGTGTTTTAATGTGAAAAAAACAAAGACATAGCAGGCGTGGTGGTGCACACCTGACATCCCAGTGTTTGGGAGGCTGAGATGGGAGGATCGCAGTTTCGAGGCCAGCCTCAGCAACTTAGTGAAATCTTTGGCAAGTTAGCTATACCCTGTTTCAAAATAAAAACTAAAAAGTAGCTGGGCATGGTGGCTCACGCTTGTAATCCCAGTACTTGGGAGGCTGAGACAGGAGGATCGCAGTTTCGAGGCCAGCCTCAGCAACTTAGTGAAATCTTTGGCAAGTTAGCTATACCCTGTTTCAAAATAAAAACTAAAAAGTAGCTGGGCATGGTGGCTCACGCTTGTAATCCCAGTACTTGGGAGGCTGAGACAGGAGGATCACAGGTTCGAGGACAGCCTCAGCAAGTAGTGAGACTCTCATCAACCTAGTGAGACCTTGTTTCAAAATAAAAATAAAATAGGGCTGGGGGTGTAGCTCAGAGGTAGAATGCCCCTGGGTTCAATCCCCAGTACTGAAAAAAACCCCAAACTAAAAGGGGATAGCTCTGAAAGTTCAACACCCTGGGTTCAATCCCTAGTACCCCCCAAAAAACAAAAACCAACCAAAGAAAAAATAACAAGGGCAAAGCAGTACTTCTATGCCCCCCCCCAGATCTCCCCTCCCGCCCCCTTGTCATGCAGGATATGAGGCTGTGGAGGGGTCTCATGCAACCCCAGGTTATGGAGGACACTGGACTGTGGCCATGGAGGGGTTATGTGCAGGCCAGCTCCTGGGGTCAGTAGGGTCCCCAAGGAGACTGACACCTGGGGACAAAGGCTGTGGGACCCTGGTCCTCCTCAGGAGTCCGCTGGCCCCAGGGGCCCAGCCTCCATGGAAATAGTTCCCCTGGTTCCCTGTTTTCCTGTGCAAGCCCACGGTGGCTGTTGTTAGTCTCCTGAAATAACCTTGGAGATGTTTCTGCTGCCTGAGGAAGCTTCTGCTGCCTTCTGAGCACCTGGACTCAAAGTCCTGAAAACTCCTCCTGTCTCTACTGCATCAGGGTTCCGATGGATGAGCTCGTGTGCTCCAGGTAGGGTGTTATGGCTTGAATATAGAATGTTCCCTGGAATGCCGGGCGTGGTGGTGCACGCTTGTAATCCCAGTACTTTGGGAGGCGGAGACCGGAGGATCCGGGTTCGCGGCCAGCCTCAGCTCGCTCTCTCTCTCTCTCTCTCTCTCTCTCCCTGTTTCTCTCTCTCTCCTTAGTGAGGCCCTCCGCAACCTCGTGAGACCAGTTTCAAAATAAAGTAAAAAAAATAGGGCCGGGAGTGTAGCGCGGAGGTAGAACGCCCCTGGGTTCAATCCCCGGTACCACAAAAAAAAAAAAAAAAAAAGAATGTCCCCTGGAAAAGCTCATGTGCTGGCCGTGCAACAATATTCAGAGGTGAAACCACTGAGCAGGGCTCTGATCTCATCAGTAGATAAATCCACCGATGGATTAATAGTTTGTATTTACTGGGTGGTAAGGTAGGCAGGTAGGCTATGGCTGGAGGAGGTAGGTCACTGGGAGTTTGGCCTTGGGGACTATATCTGTCCCTGATCGCTTCCTCTGGCTATGTCTTTCTCTGCTTCCCCCCTGCCCTGAGCAGCTTTCCTTCCACCACGCCCTGCGGCCATGATGATTCTGCCTTGGAATCAGCCAACTATGGACTAACCTCTGAAACCCTGAGCCCAAATAAACATTTTCTTCTCTGAGTTGCTCTTGTCAGGTATTTTAGTCACAGTGACATAAAAGTGGATAAATACAGAAGGAGTCTGCTGGGCCAGGGGGGATGAGGGCTGCAGCACTGAGACGGTGAAGAAGGGGATGGATGTTACATTTGTCTCCTGCAGGTTGCCATAGACTGGGCATCTTACAACAGAAACCAATTAATTCTTTGCAGCTGTGAGGCCAAAGTCCAAGACCATGTGTGGCCAGCGCTGCTTCCTGCTGAGGCTGTGGGGAGAACCCGTCCCCGCCTCTCTCCTGGGCTTCTCACCTCCCTGTCCCTTCCCACCCTTCTCCCTTGCTGCGCATCTGTCTCCGTGTCCACATCTCCTTTTCTAAGCTGACACCACCCATCATGAATTAGGCCACCCTCAATGACCTTGTCTCACCTTGATGACCTCTTTACAGACCCTGTCTCTAAATAAGGTCACATTCTGAGGTACCGGGGGTCAGGACTTTGACATATGAATTTGGGGGGAGACAATTCAGCCCCCACAAATGTGAAGAGGGGGAGAGTAAAGTCCTCAAGAATGCTCTAGAACCACCTCTCTCTCTTCCCTCTCCATCTGAGTGAGGGCTCCCTGCAGGACCAGCCAGGCCTTCCCTGTGGAGCAGAGCGCACTGGGCCCAGGACTTGGGGGGAGGTAGGATGACGTCCGGCAGGAGCTGGAGGCCTGGCTGCTGTCCCACATGGAGGTGACCAGCAGACCTGCTCTGCCAGACTCACACCCACCTGCAGACGCCACCATGGCACCGTCCCATGGCCCATCCTGACTTTGGATCTGTACCTAGAAGTGCAGTTCCAGTTTAGCCCTGTGGTCACTGCGTGGCAGCCATGCTACGCTGTGTGGATGTGAGCATCTCGCCTCTCTTCCTGGGGATCAGGGGGCCTCACTGCATGACTTTGGAGAGTAGGTCGGGCCACCAGTCCCCACTCAGGACAGTCTGGGCCCCAGGAGACTGCTCTGTTGTCTCAGTTGCAAACCACAAAGTAGATGGGCTGTCTGGTGTGGAGAAGGGTGTGGCTAGTGGGAAGGCTGGAGACTCAAAAGGACCACACGACATGCAAGAGGATCTGTGCCAGGCCACCTCACGCTTCTGGGAAGAATGCCACTGGTGCTGCAAATAGTGTTTATAGTGTCCCTCATGCCATCATCTGTCCCTCAAGATTCATATCCCTGGGCAGAAGCATATGGCTGTCCTTTCAAGAGAGAGGGAGGCCAGGCACAGGGGCGCACACCTGTAATCCCAGTACTTGGGAGGCTGAGACAGGAGGATCGCATGATCCAGGCCAGCCTCTGCAACTTAGCAAGGCCCTCAGCAACTCAGTGAGACTGTTTTAAAATGAAAAAAAAAAAAACAAACAAAAAACGGAGGATCCGGGTTCGCGGCCAGCCTCAGCTACCTAGTGAGGCCCTCCGCAACTTTGTGAGACCCGGTTTCAAAATAAAGTATAAAAAACAGGGCCGGGAGTTTAGCTTGGAAGTACAACGCCCCTGGGTTCAATCCCCGGTACCACAAAAAAAAAAAAAAGAAAGAAAAAAAATAAACAGGGCTGGGGATGGAGCTCAGAGGTGGGGGGGGGAGAAAGAGAGAGACTGGCTCCATATTCACTCTGGCTCATGTGCACAGACGGGGCGGCAGTGGGCATGCATGCTGGAGGGCTGTGATCCCAGCTACAACCCCAGCTCTTTTTATTTTGAATCAATCAGGATCTCACTAAGTTGCTGAGGCTGGCCTTGAACCTACGCTCTTCCTGAAAGCCCAATCAGCAACAAACCCACCCTGGTGGCAGACGTTGCCCCTCTCCTTTTGTTCCCAGGACTGTGCTCGACAGCCCCAGGCATGGCCACCTTGCTGGGCTCCAGCCCTTGGGATGTGGTCAGACATGATGCATGTAATTTCCAGGCCTGGGCCCTAAATCTGCTCTGCCCTGGTCCTCCAGCCTCGCTCCTTCTGCCGGCCGAATGGAGAGATCTCTGAGGAATCAGAGGCCACAGAGCCATCGTGGGCTGGAGCCTGGATCCCTGCGTGCCCACGTGGGCTGCTGCCATCTTTTGTGTGTGTGTGTGGCACCGGGGATTGAACCCAGGGGCATTCTACCTCCGAGCTACATCCCCAGTCCATTTTATTTTTATTTTGAAACAGGGTCTCACTAGGTTAATGAGAGTCTCACTATTTGCTGAGGCTGTCCTTGAACCTGCAATCCTCCTGTCTCAGCCTCCCAAGTACTGGTGTGCGACACCACGCCTGGCCGACTGCTGCCATATTGATGTGAGGGAGAAAGATGCTTCTCCTGTCCAGCCACTGAGATTTTGGGGTCTAATCATAAGTAGCTGCTCTGAAAATTAGAGCAGCTAGTGTTACTTACCTTACAAATAAAACTCGTAAGTGAGCTAGCTCGGAGCAGGTTCATTTCTTGGATGAAGACTCTAGTGATGTAGCAACCCTGAGGCTGCCGGCCACATGTGCAGCCCAGAGCCTACAGAACCCACAAACCCTGGAATCGCCTGGAAGGTCCAAGCCACTTTTCTGGATTCCAGATCTTACTGATAAGGTTTCTTTAGAAAAATTAACTTTTTCCTTTCTTTTTTCCCCCCTTAGTATAGGGATTGAGCCCAGGGGTGTTCTAACACTGAGCTATACCCCCAACCCCTTATTTATTTATTTATTTTTGCGGTACTGGGGCTTGAACCCAGGGGCATTCTACCTCTGAGCTACACCCCCAGCCCTATTTTTTATTCTTTATTTTGAAACAGGGTCTCACTAAGTTGTGGAGGACCTCATTAAGTAGCGGAGGCTGGCTGCGAATTCCGATCCTCCAGTCTCAGCCTCCCAAGTACTGGGATTACAAGTGTGCGCCACCACGCTTGGCTTACTTACTTACTTATTGTGGTACTGGGGGTTGAACCCAGGGCAGTTCTACCTCCCAGCTACACCTCCAGCTCTTTTTATTTTGAATCAGGATCTCAGGAAGTTGCTGAGGCTGGCCTTGAACCTGCGATCCTCCTGTCTCAGCCTCCCACATACTGGGATTACAGGCATGTGCCACCGCACCTGGCCAGAACTGTTTTAAATATGGACTGACCCACCAACCTCATAAAAGTTTTCAGGATGGTTGGTCATTCTTCACCAGGGCACCAGCCATGTCAGAGTTCCTTCCAGGCTGCTAAAGGTGAGTGAGTCTGGGATTCTGGGAACAGGAAATGCCTGTCTTGGCTCTGGGGAGCCAGGGTGCTTTGTGGACAGGTAATTGCCATGAAATTAACACGTTGGCTTCGTTAGGAGAAGGGAGGAGGCTCCCAATACCTGTGTTTAATGAAGAGGTTTGAAACAGGATTTCAGAAAAGACTTGCAGTGGGCTTCCCATGACCAGGTATTGGCACCTGGGGACGGACCTTCCACACACCAATCTCATGGACCTGCAGAGCCGGGGGGCTGTGGAGGGGAAGCTCTGCAGGTGGAGTTGAAGAGCCGGGCTTGGGTTCAGGATTACCACTGGCCTCCGTGCCTGACCCTACAACACTCACCACACCTTACTAATAAAGGAGTAGGATCATGGGGTGATGGTGGTGTGCCAGCGACTGTGTGTCAGTCATACAAATGACAAGAGGGTGGTGACAGAGGTGATGCTGATGGTCATGAAGGTGATGATGAGCAGGTGAGTGAGAAGGTACTAGTGAGGAGGCGATGGTGGCAAGAATATTTGGTGGTGAGAAGGAGGTAGTGGTGAGGTGGCGGTGGTGGTGAGAGGGTTTGGTGGTGAGGAGATAATAGTCATGCAGAGGTGATGGTGAGGGGGTGGTGGTGAGGGGGTGATGGTGAGGAGGTGGAGGTGAG
>PVJS01007882.1:0-54716 GCA_004027185.1 Glis glis
AGAGAGAGAGAGAGAGAGAGAGAGAGAGAGAGAGAGAGAGAAAGGGGGAGAGAGAGAGAAAGAGAGAGAGAGAGAGAGAGAGAGGGAGCTGAAACTGGCCGCAAACCCAGATCCTCTGGTCTCTGCCTCCCAAAGTACTGGGATTACAAGCGTGCGCCACCACGCCCGGCTATCATTTAATCTTTAATTATATTTGACCTTTGTTTCTTAAACTGGACCACAGGAGGGCTGGGAATTTATTTATTATTTTTATGTATGCCAAATGCCTAGAAATATACCTATAGAGAAGTTCTCAATAATATTTGTGTATGAATAATTACTTATATTGATATAGAACATCAAAATTTACAATGTTTTATGACATATTACTGTACTTGATTCACAGGAAGCACAAAATAAAAGCCAAAACAAATCAACAAACCAACAACAAGAACAGCGACAGCATAGCTCTTTGCTTGCTGGTGGTTGGCCAGCTTTTCCCTACCCTGTCTTTTACCTGAGCCACTTATCTCTGTGGTAGCCATGGTGTCTCCTTGGTAACGCTCTTTTTGTATGATCCAATATGCACAGCCAGAATTTTTTCCATTCAGTTTAGATTGTCAATTATCATGATTATAGAGTTTTTCAGCAGTATGTATTGTGCCGTTGTTGGCCTAGCACAATAAGGATATTGGAAAATCCTCAGCAGAAACTGAAGTAATTTGTAGAGATTTTTGTTCAGAGTCACTGAAGTTGAATCAGGTAACACCTCTCCTGTTGCATTCAATGACAAATTCCCCTGATTTTTTTTAATGGAAGGTAGAGATGGTGTTGTCTTCCTCTCCACCTTTTTAGTATTCAAATGATGATTTTATATAACAAAAGATAAACAGTTTCCAACAACACTGGAGTGTTTATCAGATCTTACATTAGGCTCAGGGACAATACCAATTAACAACCTCAGAATGTTATGCAAATGCTATGATTGATTATAACTAGATTCAGACATTCAGCGAATGTTCTTGAGAACAGTATGTACTACAAAGCCTGACACCATGGTAGCAGGTAAGTCCTAAAAGTGAGCAAAATACAATGGAGTCACTGCCAAGAACAGTCTAATGGCTGGGGATGGACAAAGAGGTGCATAGAAATCAGTCATGATAACAGAGTTTGATAAATTTTACAATAAATATATGAGATATTACGGAAATGTAAAAAGTAAAAAGGTTAAAACTATATTTTTGGAATTGGATGGCTTTAGGAAAGAAATGTTGATTGAATTGGAGACCATCTAATGGGAGTGCTTTTCACTAGAACACCTCCATTCACATGCTTTTATCTGTTCAACAACCAAAACAACAACAAAAGCTTGTATTCTGCAGTTGGTATATCTTTGAAAACATATTTAATAGCTTTTTCTCTAGTTGGGAATTTGGCTATGCAACTAGATAGAATGCATTGTTTGTCCTCAGAGCGCAGGAGCTGGAACTTTTTTCATCCCTCCTGAGCCCTAAGTACAGAATGACTAATGTAGGAAGGGTCCTGAGACTGCAGGTTGTGTCTAGAAATGCCACAGAGCTAAGTTTCTATGTAGACTGCTACCAACAGCCCCATAACTTATTGCTAAGAAGTGATTGACTTTGACATAAAGACCCACATAATAATAAAGGTGGTTCCTAGGTAGCCTGTTCTAGATCTCCCCCAACTTTTTGCCTTTTGCTTCAGCCTCATCTCTAGAATGCTTAGCTATTATTAATTCCTTCCTTTATCATTTTTAAACACTTTTGTAGTAATGATTAGTTTACTAGTTATTTTGTGTTATTTACTAGTTATTTTGTGTTATTTAAGCCTCTTTCAGGCTTAAAGAAATGGACAAGATAAATAAATTAACTGAGGCTGTTTTGTTTATTTAGAGATTGTTGTAGCTAGGGAGTCAGCCACTCTCATTTACATTTGGTGGATACTCTAAGGCATTCAGGGGAATGGGAAACTGCAGTGAATAAAGAGAAGGCTTCAGATAGGCTCTAATCAGGGGCTGTTTGCACTGGATGCTGAAGGCAGCCTCACTAGAAGTGGAGTAGGTGTCTTATGCGATTAGTTTGTGGAGCAGATTGGCTTTCTCTGGTTGATCCTGAGTTGGAGGTCATCAAGGGAGGGAGACAGGATAGGGAAGCTGGACATCTTTGACCAAGTCAGTGACTCGGGGTGACCTCTGCATGAGTGTGCTTTGACTTCCTGGACTGATGGCTGCAGAGATTGCTATTGGCTTCCCAAGCTGGTTGCTACAGACTGTGGGTCAGTGTTCTATTTTGCAGTTATATATTGTCTAGCCATTGCTTAATTGTATGTACAATCTCTTAATTTACACACAGATTCATTTTACTTCTACATAGGTTATCAAATTAAACTATTTAAATATACATTACATACATATTTTTGTGATATGAAGGAATGAATATAGGAAGATGATATGTGTTCCTCATTACATTTAAATAAAAGAATTAATTTTATGAGGAATGAGGAAAAACAACTCATTTTGACCAATTTACTATTTCCCACTGATTTATAATCATAGAGAAAAATGTTACTATTTGAAAGGTAAAGTCTATACTATTAAAAGTCCCTTAAAGCCATGTTCTCTGAAGATATTAGTCCTCATAGGAATATAAACAGAGTGCGTGTCCCACCACCTGGGGCTGGGATGAAGTGTTTTTCCTCAGGGGTATAGAATTGCATATCCAACCAATTGCATTATGGGTGGTTTTTCCCTTCTTTGGAAGCATTTCGTAAAGGCTGCTTCCCAGACAGGATATTGAACAAGAGTTCTGTTCTGGTATGATGATAACCACAGGCAGGTCCTGCAAATATTCATTTAGTGATAGTGTCTGTGCTTCACTCACTACAACCTTGTTGTCACTTGTCAGATAAATCAAAGGCACATAGTATGTATTGAATGCCTGATAATATCTGAGTGTATCAGTCATGCTTGAGTAATCCCAAAGGCTTCATTTAAGGAAAGAATGAGAAAACCTGCATTGTGCAAGAATTGGGGGTCTAGGACATATGTTCTAGAAACTAGAAATCATAAAATGCAACACATAATTCTTTCCCTATTTGTAATTTTAATATGTTATTTGATTGAGAATATGAATCAAACTAAAATTTTATTTAAATTTTGTCTCTGATCACTTGCATTTGTTTAGGGCAATGATTTTCAAATTTATTATGATAATTACATTTTAGGAACTCTTAATATTTATTTTCATCTTCTATGTTTAAGAATGAGATTGGTATTTAATTTACAAATAACCTATGTTTTCCCTGTAATATATTCAAATCTTCTTCTTTTTCTTCTTCTTCTTCCTCTTCTTCTTCTTCTTCTTCTTCTTATTATTATTATTATTTGTTTTTTCTCCTAGAGCTAGAAATAATTTTCTAGAACAATGGAACATTTTCATGAATGTTGGTATTATATTTTTAACATCTTTCTCTACTACTCTCATTCCTCTAAACCCTTGCCCCCCCAAAAAGATTAGCTCTGGAAATCATTTAATAAATTGTTTTAATATAAAAAAGGTTCTCTAATTGCTACAAGGTGTGGCCAAACAGACTACAATGCAAGGAGTGGACAAGGAAAGGAACAACTAAAAATGGGACTAGATTTGGCTTGATCATCCAGTATGTAATCTATAAAAGTATTAAAACTAGTATAGTTGGGTATTGGATTCACAGTGAAGAAAATTTTGCATTTACTTTAAAATATTCCTTAAATGAATTAGAGAAGTAAGAAAAGACTGGGTTAAAAATGATGACATCACTTCAACCTCAATGGGACAACACCTGGCATAAGTATGTATTTATTGTAAAACACACACACACACACACACACACACACACACACGCACGTTTCTCAGGATTGAGCCATAAGTGACAATGTATTTCATTTTTTCAATGTACACATCTGCGGTATTATTTATAATAACTCACTTCCTTGAGCATAGAAGTTTGATTTATTAAAAAAATTGTAAAAGATAAAAATCATTCAGTAAACTTAAAAAACTCTTACACTTCTCATTGCCAATAGTTATATTACTTTTTATCAAATCTGTCTTTGCTTGTGTGAGTGAGTGAGTGTGTGTGTGTGTGTGTGTGTGTATGTATAAAAACCCTTATTTAAAAGAAGAAGCAGCTTCAGAAAGACATAACAAAAGGCGTTTCTTTTCATAGCCTCCTGAGTGTCTTGGTTTAGACTATGGTTTCATCTAAAAATAGAGACTTGTTTATCTGTAAAACAGTGTTTATTATTGGTGAATAAAACAGAGTTTTAGGAAGGCCAGAAGGTTGCTGAGTTGTTTGCAGAGTTAGAGCTGTGTAACTTACAGGAAAATACGATATAATGCTAGTCATCTCCTGGTTTCTAGAACTTGGTTAAACTCTATTAAAGCTCATGGGCAACACATTTATAACTTACATACTCCAGTGTTTATTTCCTTCCCCTTCTCCCCATCTTAACAAGGCATAAATTAATGAGTGGGCTCTTAGTCGTAGATAAATAGTGGTATGGACATGTGAAGAGAATTTGAAATAATTTATAGTAGACTATCATACAAGGAGTGATAAGCATTGCAGAAAGCAATTACTGGGCAGAAATTTTATGTTCATCCTGCATTTGTTTCAGTCAGTGATTCAGCAAAAAGTAGATAATCTACTCAAAATAGGACAATTAGAGCATGGTTTAATAAAGGGGCAATTTACAAATGTCAGGGTAAGCTATAGACAAAACAGTGAATAAAACAGAAACAGATCTAGTAATAACTAAACTATTACTGTGTTTAGGCTCAAAAGATAACAATAAAAATGGATATGGTGGTTCCTGGAAACCAATGAGAGAGTTGGGTTGAGAGGGCTGCCACAAGAACTGAGACCTTGAGTTAAGGAAATGCAGCAGCCCAAGCAGTGCCTCAGAGCATGCTTTAGACAAATAAAAATCCAGAATTCATTCTCTCTCTCCTCTCTCCTCTCCTGCTAGGCTCCCAAGTCGCTGAAGCTTATCAGAAACTAGAGACTAAGAACGCCTGAGTTAGAGAGGAGTAGAGACAGAATGGATCTCAAGAGCAACACAGCTGGGTGTAGTGGTGCACACCTATAATCTCAGTAGTTGGGAGGCTGAAACAGGAGGATTCAGGTTCAAGGCCCACCTCAGAAATTTGGTGAGAGCCTGTTTCAAAATAAAAAGGGCTAAGGATGTAGCTCAGAGGTAGAACATCCCTGGGTTCAATCCCCACTACCCCCGCTCAAAAAATAAAACAGAAATTGGATGAAACATTGGATTTTTAAAACTGTAAGACATCAAAAAAATTACACATAGGCAAAACAGGTGCTTGTTGGTCTAAGGGAAATTAAATAACATTAATTCTATTTAGGTACTCATGAATTCATTCAACAACTGCTTATTAGTATTTAAATTAAATACTTTCATATTTCAGGCACTAAGTTGGAATTCAGTTCTTAAGGAATGCATAGTGAGGGAAGAAAAATACCAATCAAATAATGTCCTCTAATGATAAGTGCTACAAATACAACAGAACAAGAGTGATCTTGGTGTGACTTCCTTTAGAAAGTCGTTCCCAAGGAAATGACACTAAGCTGAGTCCTGAAAGACTAGTCAATCAAAGTTATTCTAGTACCAACATGCAGTACATAAGAATTATCCTGGGATCCTAAAGTATATGATTTTATTTAGTATTTTCACAGCCCTTAGACAGCCTTTATCAGGTTCACAGGGCTCAGAAGCAACCAGGATTGAACAGCAGTCCATGATGCTGCCTCTTCTGAACGAGACACTTAATATTCTTTATTATTTAATAAGTAATTGGTTCTTACTATGTGACACAGGCAACACAGTATGGAATAAAATGCACAGTGATTCCTTAAAAAAACTCCTATTCTAATGAGGGAACAGAGACAATAAATACTTCATTTATAAGTTGGCTGGAAGAGGAACAGTCAGTAAATGAGGCTAAAAAGGGCAGTCTGGAAGATAAGAGAACAAACTACAGAGTGTGATGTAATAGAATCAAAATCAGAAAGTTTCAAAAGGGCAATTGTTGTTTATCACAAAATTGCTACCAGGTCGTGCCAACTAAGACCTGCAAAGTGGATTTGACAACATGGAGGAAACTGGTGACATTAATAAAAGCAATCTCGGGGAAGTGGTTGTGACCGGAGATCAATTGGGGTAGGTTAAAAATAGAATATGGAAAAAGACAGAGGAGATAGTGTCTGTACTCATCCTTTAAAGAGGAAAAGTAATGAAACAGAGAAATAACACCGAGGATGTGAGGTCAAGGGAGGTTTTTCCTCACTTGTTTTGGTTTTGCAACAGAGATAGATTAGAGTTTGTCTATTAATAAGAATGATCCTATCCAAAGACATATTATCAAGAAAAACAATTCCAGACACAAAGTCTTTGGGCAGACAAGAGGGGAGTCCAGGTATAATGGTTATGTTCAGATAGAAGCATTGCACCATTAAAACAACTGATATGGAAAGTTATATCTAGTGGGAAACTGGGTATTGCCCTGCAGCTTATTCCTTTTCAACTCTAGTGTTTGTGACAAATTAACTATTGAGCATGTTGAGGAGGTTTGAGGAGGGGAGAGTAAATGTGAAACAATCTTTTAGTGGGGTGGGAAAGAAAGCATGCGAGGAAATGATTGGCAAGCAGTGACATTATCCCATTTAGGAAATGTAGTCCTCATTTCAGAATGGACAGTAGCTGTTTCTATTGTGTGCGTTTCTGCAGCTATATTCAGCCACTCAGGTGAAAGCAAAAAGAAAGTGGATAATTGATTTCAACTAGGGCACTGGTGGCAACAGAGGAAGAGAGGAGATGGTGCTGCAGCTGGTTTTAGTGGTGTGTGGATGAAGACCATAGAATCTAAGGAAGCAGGGAGGGGAGAGCACCAGGGGGAGAGAGGGAAGAGAAGTCACGAAAACTGGAGTTCCTGTGGTTAAAGAAATGCCGCAGGGAGCTCAGAACAAGCAGGCTGTGGGATGAAGGTGGCAACCCCAAAGGAGAATATGTCAAGTGGAGATTTTGTTGGTGGTGCACTTACTGCTGACATCATATCCTGATTATGAAAGTGATTATTTGTAGTAAAACGAGGCAAAATTTTATTAGACTTGAGCTCAAGATATAAACCAAATTGCTTTGCATGTATGGATATATGTGCAAACACACACACACACACACACACACACACACAACTCCAAGTAATATGCTTATTCCTCTTTATTCTTGTATTTCTTTCTTTTTTGTGTGTGCTACTATGGATTGAACCCAGAGGCATTCTACCTCTAAGCCACAACCCTGGCCCATTTTATTTCTTATTTTGAAACAGGGTCTTGCTAGGTTGCTGATAGTCTCGATAACTTGCTGAGGCTGTCTTCAGACCTGTGATCCTCCTGTCTCAGCCTCCCAAGTACTGGGATTACAAGCGTGCGCCACCAACGCCCGGCTTCCACTATTTCTTAATATATTAACTTTATAAAAGTATATTAACTTTCCATAGAAAAGATGAGAATTTTTGTTATTATAATCTTTATCCTGTTCTCTTTCTTCAAATTCATATTACATATATTATTTTTTAAGTTCCTGTTTCATTACTTTCCACTTTCTATCTCTAAAAATATCCAATAATTTGGCAGATAGATAAAGGTTGGTTTGTCTCAGGTACTTGACAAAGCTTACCAACACACATATCTAATCAAATGATAGTTTGTATTTATGTGTGTGTGTGTGTGTGTGTGTGTGTGTGTGTGTATGTGTGTTTGTATATGTATACATTTGCCTAGTTTTTTTTTCTACCAATCTGCAGTTAAAGAGAATTTTTAGTGTGGCTATGAAGATTCAGTATGAAAATGGAACCCAGAAAATGATCACAGCTCCACTGAATTTCTGACCTGCCCTCTGTTTTAGGCCTCCTCTCCTCCCTAGATTTGTAGAATATCACCTCTGAAATCAGCATCCATAAACTGTTTTTCTCCCTGAAGGAAACCATTGCCATAGTAAATGAAATGCCGATATATTTAATTTTATGAGCTTGTCTTGAATGATTAGAAACAGATTAACCTAGATAATGACTGTAAAGCATTTAAAAAGCAAAAGTAGCATACTTAAATAACATCCAATATTGCTTTTTAAAAAGTTCTATATTTTTATCGATGTGCTTTCAGATAGTAGCAAATCAAATAATAAAGAACTGAGGATAAAAAGCAATTATCTCTCATACTGAAGGTCTACTCAGAGGACTTGTTTTTAAATGTTTCTATTTTCATTTCTTCAGTGTTTGCCTCCATAATGCTATACAATATGCTTATTTTTCTATTTCTTAGCATATTAACTGTAGACAGTATGTACTAGGTTTTCCATATGAAAGATGAGTACTTTTCTGGATTTTTTGTTTGCTCTTTCCTGTGATTTTTCTTCAAATAGTTATTACTGATACTATTTTAAATTATCATTTCTTTACTTTGTGTCTTTAAATCATTAGTTAAACAACTGTCTCTTTCCCTTCTGAATTTAATAGCATTTCTTGATGATCCACATTGTAAAATAAGGCTAAGAGCTCCTGACCCTCTTGTACTTTCTCTCCTCGCTTTTTAACACCCAAATTCTATCAGCTGCACCATTCTATTTACGCAAAGTATTTACCTCACGTTCTGCGCTGCAGTGGAGTCATCACTGCTTTGTCATTGGTTGAGTATAAAATTGTTAATCAAAGAGAAGAATTTACATAATCATCCCCAAGATGCAATTCTGTGACAGTGTGCTGTGACTTCCTACATTCCTTTTCTTTTGGGTCCCAAAATCAGTCTCTGGACCACTGAAAATAAAAGTTCCCTACAAGAAAGGCAAATAATGTGTTTTCTTACAGTTCATAAATTTCTGTATTTTATTACGCTGTACTTTATTTACTTCATGTAAGAGCAGTTTCTAGCAGGACCACCTTTGTTGTTGTTGCTGTATGTAGGATTCCCTAATTGTGGTATATTCTTCCACTACGTATCTTTTGTCAAGATTTTGCTCCCCAGAATCTCCTCTCTGGGCTATTTTCTAGATTTTCCACACAGATGTCACACAGTGGTTTCCTTCTGCTGAAATTCTAGTCAGAGTCTCTCTTTTCTGGGTTCCATGACTTCCTCTTTCTTGATTCGTTCAAATTATATCCTCATAAGTGTTAACAAAAATATCCCATGGAATGTAATCCTTCTTTGGCCTTGCATGACTGAGGATGATTTATTTATTTATGTTCCACATTTGGTTGTTAATTTTCTGGACGTGTAGCATAGCAGATTGAAAATTGTTAGGATTTGAAAATGTTCTTCCATGGTTTTCAGATACACAGAGTTCCTGGTAATTCTTGCCCATTAGTCAGTGACTCGTATCTCTAAAAAATTGATATTCTTTGCATCCATGTTGTTCAGAAATTTTAAAATTATGTATACTTGAGGAATTATTTTTATGTATTTTACTGGAAAACCCATAGGTATTTTTTATCTGACATTCAAGTTCTTCAGCCCTGAATTTTCTTATTTTTATTTGTGATTTTCCCTTTTCCTAATTCTGTATTTTGATTATTCAAGTTAGTAATTGGTTAATTCTGTACTCTGTACTGTACAGAATTTTGAAGAAGAAATAATTTCTCAGGGATTTGGGAATGTCTTGGAGTAAGTAGGATTGATACATATCTTGAAACAGGTGGCCAAGGTGTGATGTAGTGGTGTTTGAGGCAGACATGTAAAATGCACATATTGAAGAAAACTGAGGAGACTACACAGATTCATTTTGATGAAAAAAAGTTTTACAGTAGGAAATTAGTAGGAATGATGGTTCATAAGAACTATTATGATCATATTGGCAAGGTCTTTGAAACCCCAGAATAAATGTTACCGTGTGGAAGGGGAGGTCAGTCCCTATTTTGAAGCTGGGGAGCACAGTGATTCAAAGTGTTCTTAAAAACCAATGTCCAGAACAGATAGTAGAGATGAGGTTAGCGGTGATGAAACAACGTGAAAGGCTTTAGCCTGAGGAATTGCTCTCCTTGTAGGGCTGTTTCTGGAGAACTGCAGTGTCCTCATCACTTCTGGGTCCGCAGCACAATTCTGCCCCTTCGCTTATGTCATAGCTTGGCATTTTAAGATTATTGTCCTCTTTACCCTCCCAATGGTATCTTCCACCCATTTCAAGTCTAGCTCAACTCCCTGGGTCTCCATTCTTTATCTCACCAGCCCCCAATCAAATCAGAACTGCCTCTTCCACTTGGATGGTATTTCTCTTTTACAGTAGACCTATTATTGATACCTTTTATGATGCTTAATTATTATTTTGAACACAATGCTCTAGAGAGTACTGGAAACAGGGCACTCTGTTTTATTCACTCAAATGCTCAGAACATCTTTGCTTGTGAAACTGAAGTTAGACCGCAGTGGCAAGGTATTGTAAAAGTCTGATGTCTTTACTCCCTCCTGAATGATTTAAGCAAAGAAAACAACACAGCATGTAATTAGATTTCACTGTACCACATGGGTAAGCTAAATCATAATCGTGACATCCCAAATATTATATAGATTCTGAGGCAGTGAGCTGTTGAAGTAGTATACATCAAACTTAGTGGTATAAAAGAAAATTCCAATTATCTATGTAAGAAATATATCCTATACAAAATACAGAATCATAAATTAACCAGACAGCATTTTAAATAACATGGTTGTCTAGGCCATACATTATAACACATGTAAACCAGGAGTCAATTAAGCAGGTAGGATCAGAACAAACCATTACCTAAATACTAATGTCTCAATACTTAACTTTTCACAAATAATGTACAGGCTTAAATGACAAAATATCAATTAACTTTAATGAAGCTGATCAAATGAAAATTAAATCTTGTTGGAGGATGACAAAATGCCCATGAAGTCTCCAATTAATAAAGTAAATATAGTGCAAGGCCAGATTCTATAAATACAATTCTTAAAAACCATAAATTGACTTTTAAGTTTAGTTCTTTACAATGTTATTAGTACTATTTAATACATAATAAATATATACATGCACATATCTTTCTTATATATACAAATTTTAAGAAGCTTAATAACAAAATAAATATCCTCCTCCCCCAAAGCTAATTACCCAAATTAAGATGTAGAGCATTTCCAACACCTTTGCTAAAAACTATGTCTTCCAATCTCCTTCTGAGCCTACTCCCAACCAAGGGACCACTTTCCAGAGTTTTATATTATCATCCTCTTGCCATATTTTCATTATTTTTATAACATATCATACATAACTCCAGGTAACATGTGCTTTATGAGTTTTCTAAAATGGTACTATAGTGCAGGTTATTTTTTATTTGCTTTATCCATTCTTAACTGTTTCTATGTTTCATCCAAACACCTGGTATTTGTAGCTGTTGTCCGTTCCTTTTCATTGCTTATAACACTAATTCTCCTGAAAATAGGCTTTGAAATCACTTCCAATTTTTAAAAAAATTCTCGATAGTGTCATTTTGAATATTATTGTCTCCTAGTGGCTCAAATATTGTGACCCCAAATGAATTATTAAAAGAAAGATGTGATAAAATTATTTACAGTTACATGAAAACTTGACTTAAATATTGCATAATTTAATCATTTCCTAGGCTTAGCTCTATACAGTCCACAAAGTGATTTTATCCAGACAAAGAAAGCAATCAGTTATTTTTTAATCACAATTCTCTCTTTAAAAATGAAATGATTATATATATTAGTTGTCATGGTTCTGAGTCAGCATTACAGTTTTATTAAAACTAAAAACCAAAAAGACATTGTTATTCTTGTTATTAATTAAATTACCCACATATCTAGAATTGGGCAATACATTATTAAAAAAACAGAATAAATATTCCCATGGGCTGAGCAGGATTGTTAAAGAGAAAAAATAAAAGTGAATTGGTCATTTCAAAGTTGCCTTTATTCTTGAAAGATAGTCCTGTGGACATAGAATTCGAGACTGACAGGTATTTTTCTCTCAGTGCACTGAACATGTTATTTCCTTGTTTTCTACTAGCTTTCAATGTTACTGCTTCAAAACCAGCCATCTAGTTATTGTTCCTTTTATATAGTCTGTTTCTCTAGCTATGTTAAATTCCTAAGATGGCAAAGCGTGCTGTAATTTTGATGAAGATTCAGAATTATTTCTATGGTTACATGATAGTCACTCACTTGAATTGTGATCTACTTTATTAATAATATTAGTAACTAACACTTACCATGTATCTGACAGTCTGGCACAAAAGAAACAAACACTCTACCTTATTTATCTCATTCAGTCCTCACAGAAATCTTTTGAAGTCTATAGGTACTCTACTTTTTTGGTTTTTTTTTTGCGGTACAGGGGATTGAACGCAGGGGCATTCTACCTCCGCGCTACACCCCCGGCCCTATTTTTTTATACTTTATTTTGAAACCGGGTCTCACGAAGTTGCGGAGGGCCTCACTAGGTAGAGAGAGAGAGAGAGAGAGAGAGAGAGAGAGAGAGCGCTGAGGCTGGCCGCAAACCCGGATCCTCCGGTCTCCGCCTCCCAAAGTACTGGGATTACAAGCGTGTGCCACCACACCTGGCCGGTACTCTACTATTTCTAGTGCCAAATGAAGAAGAGACATGAGGCTCAGGAAGGTTAGAAAATCTCCCACTGATCCCACAGCTAGCAAGTGAGAGGACAGGAGAGAAAATCCTGGAGCCATGGGGATAACTCAACGTGGGCTAAACCCATTTATGTAGGTGAAAATCATCCTGCATTGGAGTGTGGGAAGATGCAGGGAGTTGTACTGTCAACTTGGTTAAGCTGAACCTACATTTCTCAGAATCCTTTTCCTATAGATTCCAGGTTAGTACAAGCAGAATGAGAACTTTTCAGATTTGGAAGGCAGAAATGAAGAAGTCATTGCTCTCAGAAGGTCACCAGCAGTGTCTTACAGTGTATTCAAGTTTGTTTTGCTGTTTCCTGCTCAGTCTCCCATTCCCCACCTATCAGGCTGCAGGTCCTAGTGACAGTGACCCCACCCCAGCCCTACCCTTGCAGATGCAGAGGCACCAGCCTTACACAGACTTTTCCCAGCTCACCGTTCCTTTCCTTGTCCTAGTCCCTCAGCTGGATAAGTGTAGCTTCTCAGATTCCCCTGCTACCTCTTATCCTTCCACTTGGGCTCCTAGGAGAGCTGGCTGGAATTCTAAGATCCTCCAAATATCTTTTCTAGGTCTTATTTCTCTGTGCCTCCTACAGTTGTGTAATGTCTAAGTCCTCTAATGAATCCTTTATTCCATACTACTCATGATAATTCTATCTCCCTGATTGAACTTTGTCTGAAACCAGATACAGTTTTAAAATATTGCTTAAGAACATGTTTAAAAATTTTTCTTGGGAATGTTTATTAAAATACAGTTCCCATGGGTTCTTGTCCTGAATATTCTGATTACTAGAAAGGATGGCATGCTCATTTTCATGGGGTTCTAGCTTTTTTTGTCTTTAGTGGATTCCTTTATCCATGCAAGTAGTAAACATTTTATTTTTACAACTGTGTTTGTATATAGGCAAAAATAATCCAAGACAGATTATATTTTTTTCTTTAGATTTTAAAATAAACTAATCCATTTGCTTGCATTCCTGAAAGTATAGTGGTTCATACTCCCCATGGCTAATGGAGAAGTTGACCTTTTTTCTAGGTTTGGACTGGGGCCCAGGAATATGCATTTTAGTTAGGAATCCTTAATTATTCTAGTTCTGCAAGTCTTAGAAGCATTGATAGAGGCCATGGGTACCTGGGGACCTCAGGAATGCTCTGTGCTCACATCTGCAAAGAAGAAGCAATGACGCAGAGTGTGGTGGTGCACTCTTGTAATCCCAGTACTTGGGAGGTTGAGACAGGAGGATCGCAGGTTCGCGGCCAGCCTCAGCTACTTATGAGGCCCTCTGCAACTTAGTTTCAAAATAAAGACCCTGTTTCAAAATAAAGAATAAAATTGGGCTGGGGGTGTAGCCCAGAGAATGCCCCTATACCACACACACACACACACACACACACACACACACAAAGCGATGACAAGCAGTGCTCATAATTGAGGGGAAAACACTTTTTAAGACATATAATAACCACAGCAACGTATAATGTCAACAATGACAACAAAACCTAACATTGAATAATAGCAATAGATGTTCTATCTCATGGCTTCCCTCACAACACATTTGATTTTTCCAGCTTTGGTTTCTTACCCATGCATTGTCCAGACAGTAGAATCACAATAGCATTCTTACTGTAGGATACAATTCCATGCAGATGGATATGTCCCAAAACACAAGGAATGCACAATAAACTAGATCCATTCATAAAGCAGAATGGCCCAGACTGCTGTGCTCATAAAGTTCCAGCATATCATTGATTTCCTTTTATCTGTTTCCTGTGTCTGAATTAAATTTTATTCTCCTTCCGGAAGGAAAATAAATTGTATAATAGATCTCAGGACTTAGAACAGTGCTTTAATCAATGCAGACTCCTTAGGAAACAATAAAAATAACCATGAATACAAGTAAAGTCTATTTGGCACTAAATATAAATACAAAATGCTGAAGAAAGACAAACATTCAGTATTAGATTGCACATCGGTTATTCCAGGTATGAGAGGTAAGGGTGCAAGAGTTGGAACTATATTCTTTTAAGCAACTAATATATGTATATCCCTTAGGCCTCTTAGAACATTTCTTGATTATATTTTCTTTGTATTTGATTCCTAACAGCACTCTGTATAATATTACCATAACAGTAAAGGGCCTTTAATAGTGACTTTTAATACAAAATAAAAGAAGAAAAATTTGACATATATATTTTTAAATGTATTTCTGGTTAACTGTGGGGGTTGGGAAATAGGGTCAACCTATTTATGATGAGATAAAAATCTGCAGACTTTTGTTGAAATAAACTTTTCAAAATATCTCAAGGTTTTATCCTAAAAAAATCCTAAATTCAAGAGAAGGTCTGTGAGATAAAGTAGAGATTAATTGAACAGAGATTAATTGCATTGTTTTCAATTCCTCTGCAGAGATTTCATTTCTTTTGTTTGTTTGTTGGTTGGTTTCCTCACTACATGCTCCCAGGGTAAGTGTCCAGGACTTGAAAAGAACAGAGGATTATGACATTCTCTCCAAACGTATCCTCAACTAGAATGCACTCTAATATAAATAAATAAATAAATAAATAAATAAATAAATACTATCTTTGTCTTTCCTAGGGAAAACAGGAACCAATCAGAAAGTAAAAATCTTTAAAGAAGCCAGAATAACATGGATAACATGTGTAATAATCGTTCATGACATTAGTCCTAGAGGTTATGGTTTCTATCTGCTCTAATAGGTGGACAATAGTAACATGCTGAACAATGGAGCAGGTTGATACTTCAGAGATTTTCCTGTTGCTTCAACTTTACAGTTTTCATGTACCATTATATTACTTTGTTTATTTTTGAATTCTCAGAAGAAAATATTTCCTAACCCAGTATAAATTAGAATCTCTATATAGGACAGTCATACTGTATAAAAAGAAAGCTTTAGAGGAAAAGAGACTACATGTCCAAATATCATTCAGTTAATTATTCTGGTGTGGTAATACAAAGAACTTTGTAAATATAAGAGACAACTTTCTAGATCACATTTGTCAAACACAGTCCTGATGTAACAATTCTTGAGGACAGCTTTTCTCTTAGAACATGGCAATATGCCTTATAAGGGTGACAGATATATGAAAAATACTATTACTTTTAACATTTTTCAATCGTTAGGATTATTAAAGCCTTATTTACTGTTTTGGGTATTTAAACTTGGTTTCTTTTGATCTAGCCTATTTAGAGTTGGGAATTTTTAAAACAAAATCCTGAAATGATAGAAATATTGGTAACATGAATATTTTCCTCATTCCTAGGGAAAATGACAATAAGTTTTTCCTAGTATTTGAATCAGACATATTCTAATCCATCAGCTCTACCACTATTATTTACCAACATGTTTCTGAAATGGAAGATCAAAACATTAATGAAGTCAGTGAAGCAAAGTAAAAAATATGACAAAAGTGAATAATTACGTGGCAAGTGCAATTTAAATATTTTATGATAATTTGTGAAGTACATGAAAGTTCTTTCTTACCTTCAAAGATTTTAAAATTCAAAAGCGATAAAACCAATTAGATTGATTCTTTACTTTCTTAAAAAAGTAAAGAATTGCCTGTGGGTGGCAATTTTTGACATACTTCCCAACTTTACAACAACCATTTTTCTAAGGTCTTTATATTCCCCTCTCAGTTACTGCAAATATAACATTAAAGAGTCTGAGGGGGACTATACCTCTTAGAGTTAGAGGGTACCTTACCGTGATAAAATTACACTTGAATTGAGGCTTATATTTCTCAAAATAATCACTTCTGTTATTTTGTCTTTCAAACAAATGACATAAATGATAGAAAAAGCGAATATCAATATATATGTAGGAAAAAACAAACTCACGGGTTTTAAGCAACTTATCTACAATTATACAGTAGCATATCTGGAGTATTGTTATTCCTATTGTAGTTATATTCTTTTATATTATGTTACTTAAATCAATATGCCATATATTCTAATTTCTTAAAATGGGATATAACACAAAATGAATGGGGATATTTACGAACTACTGAGGGTAGTTTTCCTGTAAATGGTTAAGTACAAAAATATTTATATGTGCTAATAGTCAATAAAGATTAAAATAGTAGCAGCCAAGCATGATTGTAATCACTTGTAATCACAGTACTTGGAAGGCTAAGACAGGAGAATTACAGTTCTCAAACCAGCCTCAGCAATTTAGGGAGACCCTCCGCAACTTTACTGGACCCTGTTTCAAAAAAATAAAGAGGGTTGGGATATAGCTCAGAGGTAGAATGCACCTGGGTTCAATCCCCAGGACCAAGGGGAGAAAGAGAACAAGAAAGAAAGAAAGGAAGGTAGGTTAAAATTGAAAGTATGAGAATGTTTTATAGTAAGGAATTAAAGATATTATTGTACACTAATGCAGAATTATTTTGTTCATGTCTTAAATGACTCATGGGTATTATATACACATGAAGGATTATTTATATAATTCATTTATTCAATAATTGTGTTTCAACAATATATTGGGCACTATTCTAGGTGTTCAGAATATATTTGTGAAGAAAACAGACAAAAACTCCAGGTCTTGTGTAACTTCTTTTAGGTGATGACAGATATTAAATAATAAACAAAATAAGGGTCTATTATATAGATTATAAAAATGTGATAGAAAAGAAGATGAAATAGAGTAAGATAAGAAGGGTCAGTCATGCAGGGAAAGAAGAGAAGAACAGGCTGCTTTGCTAAGGGGAGTCACCAGGCCATGGTGGCACAAGAACTGAAGTCAGGGGATAGCTGTACTGACATACATTGTGTTCTCAACACAACGAGGATGCTGGTGGGGCTGGGGAATAAGAGTGGGGAGGAGAGAAGGTCAGAAAGAGATGGGGTGCCAATCATATGCAGCCCTTTGGCCTCTGTAAGAACTTTTGCTTTAATTCTCAGCGAAATGAGGTGCTGTTTTAAAGTTTTGAACAGAATAGAAACATGATAAACTTATATTTAATTAAAAATTTTATTTTTATAGTACTAGGGATTGAACCTAGGGGCATTCTACCACTGAGCTACACCCTCCAGCCCTACTTTATTTTTTATTTTGAAACAGAGTCTTGCTAAGTTGCTGAAGCTGGCCTCAAACCTGCAATCCTGTCTCAGTCTCCCAAGAACTGGGATACCATGCCTGGCATCCAATTTATAATATATATAACTATAACAAATATAAGTATATATATATATATATATATATATATATGACACATAAAACATCTATCACTCAGCTGCTGTAGATTAAGAGTGCAAAGGGAAAAGGAACGAAAGTATAGAAACTAGTTAGAAGGTGCTGCAGTCATCCAGTACAGAGAGGATGATGGCTGGGTCAGAGTGCAGGCAATGAAGTTGAGAAGTGACCACATTGTCAATATATTTTAAACATAGTATCATTAAGACTTCCTGGAGGATTCAATGTAGGAGATACAAGAAAGAGAGGAGTCAAAGATGACCCAAGCTTCTGGCCTGAACAAGAAGTTTGGCATTTCTGACAACTGATATACAGAAGTCTTTGGGTGGAGCAAGACTGAAGGGAATTGGGAGCTCAGTTTAAGAAATAGAACAAAATTACGTCATTTGCAGGGAAATGGATGGAAGTAGAGAACATCATGCTAAGTGAGATTAGTTACACACAAAAAGTGAAAAGTTGTATGCTCTCCCTAATATGGGGAAGCTAGGAAGAATAGGGCATAGGAGGGTCTCCAGACAAAGATGGAGAAAACCTTAGACAAATAAAGAAGGCGACCTGAGGGAGATGGGAGGGGGAAAGAGGGAAACACCCTAATGCACAGAGTGTACATAGACAAACTTATCAAAATCAACTACTATGCTGAGTACGAGAAGGAGGGAAGGGGGAAGGAATGGGGGTGGGAATTGGGGGAGGGCTAATTGAGCAATATGTGCGTGTACTTCTACCACCCTGAAACCCATCAAGATGTATGATTACAATGCACCAGTTAAAAAAAATGTGGAGTTTGAGATGGGTCCAAATCATTCAAGTAGAAAGTCTAATAGGGAATTATGGAGAAAAGAATGGAAATCCCGTTTGATTTTTTTCAAATTGGGAGATTTTTTATAATTTTAGTTGATATTCTAAATTTTGTCTATTAATTCTTAATAAATATGTTTTAATTTAATAAATACCTATAGATGATTCTAAAAAGCATACAAAATCATAAAAATTTATAACAACCAGTGTTTTATAGACACTCAATGTCCACCCAAATTTAAAAGATATGTTACTGAAATACATGAAGTATATGTGGACAGTTTGAAAATACTATTTAGAAATAATGATAGATAAGTTTCGGTTATGTACAGTTTTGAAGGTAAGCAACTCACATAAAACATCATTTTACAACACTGCTTAATTAATGAAGCTAGTTATTAAATATAATGCATATCTAAAATTAAGGAATTAAGTTTCCTTCAGATTTTATGTATTCAAAAGAATTATTCAGATAGGAATCAAAGATGGTGGATCAGAGGAATCTACCAAATTGTAGCAGCTCACCAAAAGTGAATTAATCCAACAGTTCAACAGTGGCAAACTGAGATAGGAAGACAGTGAGAAAATGTTGGTAGGTAGCCAAAGAATTAGCACCCAGGTGAAAAGCAAAAATATCAATTTCTAGAATGGGAAGATAATAAAAGCGATAGATGGTGGCAGTGTCTGGTGAGCACTGGCTCAGTGGGGTAGGGAATTCCTTAAGTTTCAGAAAAGTAGCCACACCCAGACATGGTGGTGCATGCCTATAATCTCAGTACTTGGAGGTCTGAGATAGGAGGTTCGCAGTCTCAAGGCCAGCCTCAGCTACTTAGGGAGACCCTCAGCAACTTAGGGAGACCCTGTTTCCAAATAAAAAATAAAAAGGGTTGGGGGTGTAGTTTGGAGGTGGAATGCCTCCGGGTTCAATGTGCATAATCTCCAATTACACACACACACACACACACACTCACACACTCACAAAGAGAAAGGAAGGAGGAAGGAAGGAAGGAAGGAAGGAAGGAAGGAAGGAAGGAAGGAAGCTACTACTATCCAGCACAGTTACAATCTGAGCAGAAAATATACTCAGAAATAGTGACCTGAACCAGCATGGGAGCAAGCTCCAGTATCCCCCAGCTGAAAAAATTAAAGGGAGTAATCCCTAATAACTTAAAAAGGCTCTTCGTTTGGGCTTCCTGACCAGCAGACTAGAAATCCTTACAGTTTACATGTATTTTTCTTATTTTATTCTATTTTTCCTTGTTTTGCTCCTTCCTTCCATATCTTCTTTCTCTTTTCTTCTTCTTCTTCTTCTTCTTCTTCTTCTTCTTCTTCTTCTCCTCCTCCTCTTCCTCCTCCTCCTCCTCCTCCTCCTTCCTTACTGGTTCTTGGTATATTTGCTTTTTTAATATCAAAGACCAATAAGCCACATAATCTCTACTACTTATTGGGCTAGTGAGTGCCCATGTTGTGAGTCTGTGGGAGCACAGAGTGAGAGACCCCTGAATGAACTGGGGAGACATTCAGGGCAGACACAGCACTATTTTTTATTTGTTCAATCTGAAGAGCAGAAAAGAGCAAAGTATAAATTCATTTGCCCTTGGTGATCTGAGTTCTGGGATAAGTAGCATAACTGACAGTGTAGGGAACTCAGACTGACCAGAGTCAGATGGAAAGGGGTAACTACCATTCCAGCTCTCCCAAGCCCATCAAAGGCTGGAGAATAGGCTGATATGTCCTACACACTTTCCCCCCAGTGGAGGGACTCTGAATGAGGGGTGTGTAGAGCTGGCCAGGCAAGAAGGAGGTAGAACTCCACGTACAGATTCTCCCAACAAGTTTGACCAGTTTGGGTCAGAGCTGAGAGCAATCTAACTGAAGAATACCTATATCACACAATCTTCCTCTTAGATAGGAGATTCTAAAATCAAAACCCTGAAAAACTTCAGGGAGAAAAACATAATCAAATCTATAAGTGACAGATTTTGCATCAACTGCTTGATATTGAAGGGTCTCCACATTTTGTGTTTTGTCACAGTTATATCTAGTTTTATGTATTTTGTCAATTAAAATAAATTCAATTTTTTTATTTTTCAATTATATACTCTCTCCATACGTTTTTCTTCCCTTCCACCTTCATTCCCTTCTCCTCTCCTACATCTGTTGTGATCCCCCATTTTAATTTGTCTCCATTTCTTTCCTCTTTTTTCTTTTTCCTTTTTACTCTATTTTTTACTTTTGACTTTTCTATATTTATATCCTGTCTTCCAATGCAGGTTAGTATATTATAAATAATGCTTAATACTCTTAGCATATTATAAATCAATTCTCACCCACATTACTCTTTAATCAATAGAGTGGTAGTGATCAGTAACAATAACTTGCATTGCATGTGTTGATATATGGTTTGCTTTTAAATTACCACTATTACTGATGATTACTTCTTTCAAAGAGTTACTTTTGGTTAAAATTAACACTTTAATTACACCAATTAGATATGTTGAAGCTAAGATATATCTCCATCCTAGAACTTAACTATTTACCAAATATTTTCCACATAAAAGAGAAAGAAGAATCCATCTCTACAAATGTATAAAAATAGAACCTAAGATAGCATGAGAAAAGAGGCAAACATGATGTCTCCAATAATATATAATCCCCCAATAACTGAACCTACAGATATTGAAATGGATAAAATCCCAAAGAATTCAAAATGTCAATGGTTAAAACGATCAACGAACTAAAAGATGAGCTAAGAAATAAACTAAGAGAAAAGAAAGCAAAACAGCATTTCAATAAATAGATAAAGATTCTGAAAAATAACCAATTAGAAATTCTGGGAATAAGCCAGGCACAGTGGCACATGCCTGTAATCCCAGTACTTGTGAGGCTGAAACAGGAAGATTGCAGGTTCCAGATAAGCCTTGGCAAATTAGTGAGACCATCAGCAACTTGGTCTCACTAAGTTACTTGGTCTCACTAAACAGGGTCACTTCAGACCCTGTTTCAAAATAAAATAATAATAATAATAATAAAATAGGACCAGTGGTATAGTGTGGAGGTAGAATTCCTCTGGTTTAATCCCCAGTGCCAAAAACAAACAAACAAACAAAAAACTGGGAATGAAAGACTCAATAAATCAAATAAAAATTTCAGCTGAAAGCCTCACTAATAGATTATATTGGATAGAAGACAGAATTTCGGATGCTGAAGACAAGGTATATGAACTTGAAAACTTAGCAAAAAAGAAAATAAAATAATAAAAAATGATTAGAATATATAAGAAACCTGGTAAGAATTAAGAGACCAAACTGAATAATTATGGGTAATAAAGAGGGAGCCAACATATAAGCTAATCAACTTTTCAGTAAAATAATTTCAAAAAACATCCCAAATATCGGGAATGAGATGAACATTCACATGCAGGAGGAATTCACAACCCCAAATAAAAAAGATCAAAAAGAACCTCTTCACAATAATTAAAATTAAAGTGTTTTACTTATAAAGCAATGATAGAATTTGTAAAGCTTCAAGAGAGAAATATCAGGTCACACTAATCAGAATTACTTCTGATTTCTCAGCAGAGACTCTAAAAACCAGGAGGGCTTGGAATGATGTATTCCAAAGAAAGAAAAAAAATTGCCAATCAAATTTCTATATTCAGCAAAGCTATCCTCCAGAATAAAAGGAGAAATAAAAATATCAGAAGATAAGCATAAGCTAAAAGAGTTTGTGACTACTAAGCCAACACTACAGAAAATACTTATAGAAATACTACCCACAAAAGATAAAAACAAACTTTAGAGCCCTTGAATGGATGAATCTCATCTGAAGAGTAGCTAATGAAATAAGAATTAGGACCTATTAAACATCAGACAAAAATCAAATGACAGAAAATAATGAACAATGCTCTATAACACTGAATGTAAGTGGTCTTAACCATCCAATAAAAAAAATACACACCAATATGTTGCCTGCAAGAAACTCATCTCACAGACAAAGACATTCACAGGCTGAAAGTGAAAGGATGGGAAAAGATAGTTCATTTCAATGGAGACCAAAATCAAGCAGGAATGACTACTTTCAAATATTTTATATGCTAAAAAGCAGACTTCAAGCCAAAAATAATCAGAAGAGACTTCATACCAGTAAAGAGAAAAATTTAACAAGAAGATACAGCAGTAAATATTTATGCCCCAAATGTCAGTGTACCTAATTACATAAAACAAACTACTTTACATAAAGACTCAGATATACCCCAATAGAATAAAACTGAGTGAGTTCAACATACCTTTTTCACCATTAGAAGGTCATCCAGACATAAAATAATAAAGACTCATCAAAATTAAAATATATCATAAATCAAATGGGTTTAAAAGACATCTATAGAGTACTTTATTCAACAACAGCCAAATTTACCTTCCTAGATCCTCATGAAATCTCCAAAATAGATTATATTTTAGGACACAATATATATTCTCTTGCATCTTATCAGATCATAAATGAATGGAATTAAAAATCAACAGCAAGGTAAACCACATTACACAAACATGAATATTCAACAATAAACTTGAATGATGAATGGATCATAGATAAAAATAAGAGAAATTTTAAAATTCCTAAAAACAAATGAGAATACTACACAAAAAAATCAGGATGATCCCAAATAAACAACCTAATGGCAGTTCAAATCCCCAGAAAACTAAGAACAAATTCCAAAACCTGTAGAGTGAAGGAAATAATTAACTTAGAGCAGGAATTAATGAAATAGAGAATAAAAGATACAAAGGATCAATGAAATAAAGACTTAGTTTTTGGAAAAGATAAATAAGATTGATAGACCCCCTAGCTAACTAATAAGATAGATAGCAAAGACACAAATTACTAAAATTAGAGAAGAAAAAAGAGATATCTCCACAGACATCTCTGAAATCTGGGGGATCATTTGGGACTACCTTGAAAACTAGTATTTCAATAAATTGTAAAATAAAAATGGATAAATTTCTAGGCACATCTGACCTTCCAAAATTGAACTAAGAGGATGTAAAAAATCTCAATAGACTGATAACAAGCAATGATACTGAAGTAAACAATAACCTTCCAACAATGAAAAGCCCAGTACCAGATAAATTCCTAGCTGAATTCTGCCAGACCTTTAAAACAAACAAGCAACAACAACAACAACAAAAAATGCTCCTTGAATTATTTCATTAAATAGAAAAGTCACGAGACTCTCTAATTCATTCTGCAAAGTCAGTATTAATCTTATACCACACCAGATAAGGACATGTGTTATAGTTAGATATAGAATGGTCCCTTTAAGATCTCATAAATTGGTGTTAGCAGTTGATATAATTGAGCCATGAGGGTTGTAATCCCAGTAGTGCATAAACCCATTGTAATAGATTTATTTGGGTAGTAGCTAGGCTAGTCAGGTATGGCTGGAGAAGGTAGGTTCCAAGGGGTGCAGCTTTGGGGATTATATATGGTTCCTTCTCCCCTTGCTTGCGCTCTTGCTTTTGGCCTCCATGATGTGAGAGGGAAGCCTTATACTCTCCCTTTCTCTGCTTCCTGCCGCCATGCCCTGAGATCTGAAGTTCCTGGCCTCACATGGACTAACTCTTGAATCTATGAGCTAATAAATATTTCTTCCTCTAAGTTACATGCTCAAGTCTTTTAGATTATACCAGTGAAAATGCTGATGAATACAACATGTTATGGAAAGAAACTTATAGACTAATACCTAATAAACATAGATGCGAAAAACCTTAATAAAACATTAGAAAACCATACTCACAAACTCATTAGGAATATTATACATCATGATCAAGTTGGTTTCATTCCAGGGATGCAAAGATGGTTCAACATATGCAAATTAATAAATGCGATCCATTATAAAAATAGAATTAAGGACAAAAATCACATGATCATCTTAGGTGTGGGAAAAGCCTTCAACAAAATTCAGCATTGATTCACATTAAAAACACTAAATAAATTAGGGATAGAAGGAACTTACCTAAGCATCATAAAGGCTATATATGGCAAACACAAAGCCAACATGATACTGAATGTAGAAAAACTGAAAGCATTTCCTCTAAAATCAGGATTGAGGAAAGGATGTCTACTCTACTCCTACATGGTTGTTGAAATTTTAACCAGAGAAATTATACAAGAAAAAAGAAATAAAGGGGATGAAAATAGGAAAGGAAAAAGTCAAATTATCAGTTTGCAAATAATATAATCTTATACTTAGAAGAACAAAAAAATTCCACCAGTAGACTTCTAGAGCTGATAAACAAATTCAGCAAAGTAGCAGAATACAAAGTTAACATGCAAAAATTAATAGCTTTTATATACACCAATAGTCAATCAGCTGAAAAATAAATTAGGAAAGCAATTTCACTTACAATAGCCTAAAAAATACTTCGGGATAAAGCTATCCATGGAAGCGAAAGAACTCTATGATGAAAACTATAAAACCCTAAAGAAACTGAAGAAAAAAAGAGAAAGAAAGAAAAAGAAAAGAAAATGGCCACACTACCAAAAGTGATCTATAGATTCAGTGCAATCCCCATCAAGATACCAATAGCAATCTCCACAGAACTATAAAAAATAGTCCTAAAATTTATATGGAAAATAAAAGACCCAGGGTAACCAAAGCAATGCTAAGCAAGAAGAGCAGTGCCAGGTGCATCACAATTTTATACTTAAATTATACTATAGCACTATAGTAACAAAAACTGCATACTGTCATAAAAATAGATATGTATCCCAATGAAACAGAATAGAAAACACAAAGAAAAACCCATACATATGCAGTGATCCAATCCTTGGCAAAAATCACCAAAAATATACATTAGAGAAAACTTGCCTTTTTAACAAATGGTGCTTGGAAAAATGGATTTTCGTATGTCGAAGAGTGAAACCAGGTTCCTATCTCTCACCTTGCACAAAAGGCAACTCAAAATGGACCAAAGACCTAAGAATTACACACAAAAAAGAAAATGCTCAAAATGCTAGAACAAAACATTGGGTCAACTCTCCAATATGTAGGGACAAGAATCAACTTCCTCAGTAAGACTTCTAAGGTTTAGGAAATAAAGCCAAGGATTAATAAGTGAGATAGCATCAGATTAAAAGGCTTCTTCACAGCAATGGAAAATTAAGAGCATGAAGTGAGAGCCTGCAGACTGGCAGAAGATTCTGGCCAGCTATTCTTCTGATAGAGGATTAATACCTAGAATATATAAAGAATTCAAAAAACTTAAAACACACACACACACACACACACACACACACACACACACACTCACACACACAAACAACCCAATCAATAAATGGGTAATATAAACTAAGTAGATGTTTCTCAAAAGAAGAAATAGAAATGGTCAACAAATATATTTTTAAAATTTCAAAATCAGTAGTAATCAGGGAAATGCAAATCAAAACTACATTAAGATTTCATCTCACTCCAGTTAAAATGTAAATCATTAAGACAACAAAAAAATAATGAATGCTGGAAAAAATATAGGAAAAAAGGAATACTTGTACAATCTTGGTGGGATTGTAAATTAGTACAATCACTGTGCTGATCAGTATGAATGTGCCGTGGCTATTTCTTAATAGCCGCAAACACTTCAGGCTTATTCCTGTCCGTACATGAATGACTTAGACTCATAAATGAATTGAATTCATTTAGGGGCACCTGGGGAGAAGAGCAGAGAGCTTCTTTTCTACTTCTTCTGTAAGTCTCCTTACAGAAGCCTCTTTTATTGAAAAGTTTAAACAAAGTGTCTGTTGATGATAAACTCAGGAATGAAAAGAAATAACTTGTTAACTAGAGCAAAGTACAATTCTCAGCATACACCAAGGACAAACAACAGTCCAGAGGAGGAATGTCCACCTGGGCTCATTTCTGATATCAGGGACATTGGTGATAATCCTGTGTGCAGGAATTCTCCTCTCCACAGATCACTGTGTGTTATGCTAAGATGGTCCGATTAACCTCAGAAACTTAACCCTTGATGGTCTGCAACATGAATGTTCCTCAAAGACTAGGAATGGAGCCGACATATGACCAAGCTACACCACCCCGTGGTATCTTTCTAAAAGAATTAAAGTCAGAAGACTATAGAAATACATGCATTACCATGTTTATAGCAACATGATTCACAGTTGCCAAGTTATGGAACCAACCGCGGTGTCTGTTAACAGAGGAATGGATAAAGCAAATGTGGTATATATACACAATGGAATTTTACTCAGCTATAAAGAAGAATTAAATTATGTCATTGGCAGGAAAGTGGTTGGAACTGAAGAGCATCATCCTATGTTAGATACTCTAGCTTCAGAAAATCAAGGGTCATTTGTTTTCTCTCATATGTGGAAGACAGATAGAAAAACAGGAAAGAAAGGGACCTCATGAATATAGAAGAGAGACCAAGTAGAGTAGAAAAAGGGGACGAGGGGAGGTAAGAGAAAAGGCAGATATGGGGGAATAAGAACAAGTTATGCTATGTGCTTGTACAACTATATCACAATGAATTCCACTGTTATGTATAATTGTAATGCAGTAATACAATTTTAAAAATAAATTTTAAAAACTGACAAAAAGAATTATTTAGGATGAGCTTTGCATCTGATTATAATAAGTAGTCATATCACAAGTACCATTCTGTAAGGGAAGACAGACTCCATCAAAAGAAATCAGGTGACTGCATTATACTGTTCACATGAGTGGGCCATGCTCGAAGAATAGAAAAATAAGACAGCATGCTTTAAACTTTGCATATTTATAAGGTAGTTACTAACTCTAAACACTAAAAAGGAAAAGAAAAACAACATTAAAAAAACAATTATAATACATTCCAGTCTTTTAACTGGGTTCTTGGATTAGACTGAAAATCAGAATTTGCATTTACCTAATGTTCTTTGGCCAAGATCTCTATTCTGAAAGCTTTTCAACCACTTTAGGAGTTTCTCTTCAAACAAGAAATTTGAATCTACCCTTCATTGCCAGTGCTTTGGCATCACCAGCCTGTTTGTATTTTAACTGTAAGACAATAGACCTTCAAAATTCCAAATCCTGTCCTTTTGGAAGATATCCCAGAGACTGAAGTGATATCAGCTTTTAAATGCTGTATCATAGCTGGGTGTGGTGGCACACGCTTGTAATCCCAGTACTTGGGAGGCTGAGACAGCAGGATCACAGATTCGTGGCCAGTCTCAGCTACTTAGTGAGGCCCTCTGCAACTTAGTGAGACCCTGTTTCAAAATAAAGAACAAAAAACAGGGCTGGGGGTATAGCTTGGAGGTAGAATGCCCCTGGGTTCCATCCCCAGTACCACACACACACACATAAAAAAGCTCTATCCTGGGGTAGCAGTTATAAACCCTAATAAATATGGGTTGTGGACACATCATTTGTGGTCTCACATAGGAATGTTATTTATAGGCAATGGGCTATCTTAATAGAAATATTGGGCCTCAGTGAACATGGGGTCAGAGAAGCCCCCAGCAATGGTGGAGGAATGAAAATATCTCATGGAGCATACAGGCCCATTGGCTTTAAGCAACCTGTTGGCCATGTGGACATCCACTGCATATTCTACTTGCACAGAGCTGGACCAGCAGCACTGGCCTTGGTAAACACACAGGTTATTAGCCAGCACAGGCAGCCTCAGGGCACATATTCTCTGTTTGATTTTGGGTTCAAACTACATCTAGCATTCCTCCTGTAGGGAGAGGAAATTGTCAGTTTATGCTGGCAGGTCTCCCTCTGGCCCTAGTAAGCCCAAGCCGCAGAAGTAAGATTCAGGAAAAGCAATGGAAAAAATAAAAGGGAGCCTCTGTAAGCCTTTTATGTAATAACAGTGTTATGGGTTGTGTCCGTAATGTCTCCCCAAAAGCTTGTGTGTTGAAAGGCTGGTCCCCAGTACATAAAAGTTCAGTGGTAGGGGCATGGCTGGAGGAGGTGTCACTGGGATGTGGCCTTGAGGACTGTACCTGTCCCTGTCCTCTCTCTCTTAGCTTTCAGTTGCTATGATTTGAGCAGCTTTTCCTCCTCCACGCCTGCCACCATGACACTTTTGCCTTGGAGCCAGCTAACTATGGACTGAACCTCTGAAACTATGATCCTAAATAAATTGTTCTTGTTGGGGATTTTGGTCACACGGATGAAAAAGTGAACTGAAACAGATAGATCAATCTTTCTTGTTTTTAAACTTCAAAGCATTAGTGAGGTCTTAAACTCAAAAATTTTAGGTTACCACCTGGTTAACCAGTATGTGCTACCCAAAATATGATTATGCACAAAGCCACAAAGGGGATTGTAAAACTATTTTACCGAAAGGTGTGAAGTACAATTGCATCAAAGAAATTAACTCCTTGAATTCAAGAATTTTCCAGAGGGTTGAGTATCATTTCCACCACATTGTCTCCATTTCACTCTGCCCTGGTTAATTAAGTGAGAGGAAGAATCTTTTCTTAGGAGGCAGGCTATTTTAAGCCTAAACATTTCATAGCAAGAGGAGGACCCTACAAGAGTATGCATGTTCTGTCACTAGATGGAGCCCACACTCAGTTTGGGTGTGTCAGTAACATATGACTCAAAAGCAACAGAATTAAGATGCTTTAATAAAGGCTGCATGTAAAAGAAAAACATTTAAAATAAATCTGACAATTGGGGATGCTTTCACTGAAAATCTCTAAACATTGCTAGAGGGCACCTTTTTCTTCAATGCCACTTACATGCAAAAATTCTGATAGGTTCTATGAAACAACAGGGTTGGAAATAATTTGCAATGGACAATGGAACAGGAGATAGTTTCCAGCTTTGGAGTTGGATTATTATAATGTTTTGACCTAGTTCAGAGCCTTCCGGGAGAGTTGTTCTAGTGGCAAATTCTACCCAGGAGGATAACTAAACAAGAGGTGGTTGATATGGGAGGCGGGGAGGGAGGCCTCAAGAAGTGGACATACGGCTGGAGAGACTGGTGACCTCCTCCACTATGGGAGGAGCAAAGTCCCTGATTGACTGTAGGTCAGGGGTCAGCAAATGGTTCCCATAAAGCACAAGCCACTAAATATTTTTGGCTTTCAAAGGCCAGATGGTCTTTATCACAATTACTCAACTCTGCCAAACATGTAGTACAAGAGCAGCCATAGACAATATGTAAACAAATGAATGTGACTGTGGCCAATGAAACTTTATGAACACCAAAATTTGAATTCCATGTTATTTTCACATGTCACAAAATATTACTCTTTTTAAATTTTTTCAAGCATTTGGAGTGCTGAAGTTCATTCTTATCTCCTGGACTGTATAAAAACAGCCAGCAGGCTCAATGGCCCATAAGCTGCTATCTTTTGCTGACACCTCTACTAAGTAAAAAGGTAAGGCCCATATCTTAAGATAGGGGTTTTTATTGCCCAGAGGAGATGCTTCATTTTTGGAGGGGGGTATCTATCCAAATCATGCTTCTAGCCTCCTTTTCTACCCCTTATTTCTTTATGGATGTGTTTATCAGATTGGTTGATTATATCATTAGTTTGCATTTCTCAATTGGACAGAATTATGATCCCAAAGGTCTTAATTGCAGATAGTTTGTGGGCAATTGGTGTCTATTCTTTCTACTTCACTTGCATAGGAGTCAATGATAAGGCCAGGATATCCCATCTGCAGACTTACAAGTGGTCTATGACAAACTTTATTTCAATCCTTTCTAGGAAGACCATGCAATCAAAGAGATTAAGTCCATTCATAGTGCCAAGTGGATTCTGATTAGGCCCAAACCATTCATCCCAACTCCACTAACTGATTGACTCAGGAAACATGGCTTAAGTCAGGAAGAAATTGTAATACATGATGACAGCTGTTGCTAGTTCGACATGGGCACAGTGACCTGAATTAACTTAAATATTTTTCCAAGGTTGAAAAAGATGTTTTTCCACTCTTCCACTGGATAGGAACAAGAAAGCATATCATCAGGTAATTAGTACTGGCATCTATCTTGTGAACATGAGGAGCAAGCCTGAGGACAAAGTTGGCATGCTGAGGACACAGAGCAGAAAGAGAGAATGAATTGTTTCCAGAGTTCTGACTCATACCTTACCCCTGGATCCCTTGTTTTAGGAGAAAAATTTCTGTATTGTATAAGATTTCTGTAACTTATAGCTAAAATGAGTTATAAAAAAGGGAACAGAGGGTGATTTTGTATTTGTTTAATATTTTTCATTATTCATGCAACAAATAGTTAATATAGAAAAATATATGTATACAAAAAGAAAGAAAACCCACCATCAAGTAGCAACCAAGGTTAGCATATTACACCATTCTAGATGTCTCACTATTCATATGCATACATACATGCATGTATATTTTATAATAACAAAAACATACCATGTTTACCTTTAAATATTTTAAATTTTAATTAGCTTTAGTTTTACAGAAAAGTTGTGGAGTATAGTTGCATAGTATAGTATAGGTTTCCATATATCCCATGCTAAGTTTGTTATATTAGCATGATATAGTAATGACAATTAATGAATCAATATTAATACATGACTATTAACTAAAGTCTATACTGTTTTCATAGCTTCTTAGTTTTTATCCAGTATCATTTTCTGTTCAGAAACCAATCAGGACATGTTTCCATCAACATTCTCAATACTATAATCCAAGAAGACTGACCACATAACTTAGAGGATGGAAGATTTATTTGCTCACTTTTATTTTTGAGATTTTGGAGTTTCGGTCCATGTTAGGCCCAGTTATACCTGGGGAGCTCAGGGCATGGAGGCCAGAAGTGGAAGTGAGGGAGCCAATAAGCAAGGGGATTCAAAGACAAAAGCACAGTCCCGAAGTCCACAACCCCAGGGACCCATCTTTTCCAGCCACATCCCACTGGCCTAGGTTATCACAGTGGATTTATCTACTAATGAGATTACAAGCCTCATGACTTAATTACATGAATTCTGAACATAAATACATGAGCTCTTTAGGGGACATTGCATATCTAATTATAACTATAACACTATATATCTAATTATAATGTCTCCTTAGTCTCTTCTTAGCTATGATAGTTTCTGAGACTTTCATGTTTTTTCTGATCTTAACAGTTTTAAAAGAGTACTGGTTAACAATTTTTCAGACTGTCCTCATATTTGGGTTTGAATGATTTTTTTTCGTGTAGCTAGACTGAGTTTGTGGTTTATAGGAAGAAGAACCAGAGGTAAAGTGCTATTTTCACCATATCATATTCAAGAGTACATAATATCAAATTACTAGAAGAAAACATAGGAACAACTCCCCAACATATAGACACTGGTAGAGACTTCCTCAATAATACCCCAACAGCTCAGGAAATAAAATTGAGGATCAATAAATGGGATGGTATAAAACTGAAAAACTTCTGCATAGCAAAGGAAATAATCAAGACTCTGAAGAGAGAGCCTATAAAATGGGAGAAAATATTTGCCATCTATTCCTCTAATAGAGGATTAATATCTACAATATATAAAGAACCCATAAAAATTAACATTAAAAGATAAGTGGTCAATTGAACTAGATACTTCTCAAAAGATGAAATAGAAGGTGGGCATAGTGGTCCACACTTGTAATCTTATTACTTGGGAGGCTGAGACAGGAGGAGGTTTGAGACCAGCCTCAGCAACTTAGAGAGACCCTTGGCAACATAAGGAGACACTATTTTAAAATACAAAGAACAAGAGAGGGCTGGTGGTATAGCTTAGATGTATAAGTCCCTAGGTTCCATCCCTGGCACCAAAATGAAAAAAAAAAATACAAATGCCCAAGTAAATGAAAAAAAAAATGTTCAACATCGTAGAAATAAGGGATGTTCAAATACAAACTATACTGAGAGGCCATCTAACTCCAGTTAGAATGGCAATCATCAAGAATACAAACACTACTAAGTGCTGGTGAGGATATGGGAAAATGGGAACTCATACTGTTGGTGGGACTGTAAATCAGAACAACCACTATGGAGATCAGTATGCATGTTCTTCAAAAGACAAGGAAGGAAACCACCACATGCCCCAGTTGTACTAACCTTTGGTATCTTTCCAAGAGAATTTAAGTCAGAATACTGTAGTGATACATCAGTATCCATGTTGATAGCAGGACAATTCACAATAGCCAAATTATGGAACTAACCTAGGTGTCTGTCATCAGATAAATGGATAAAGAAAACCTGGTATATCTACACAATGGAATTTTACTCAGCCATAAAGAAGAACAAAATTATGTCATTTGCAGGAAAACGCTTGAAACTAGAGAATATTGTGCTAAGTGAGATCAGAAAGTCAAGGGTCAAATGTTTTCACTCATATGTGGAAGCTAGAAAGAAAATAGGAACAAAAGGAACTTTAAATAAATGAGGAGAGAGACCAGTAGAATAGTGGAAGGGGATTGGGAAAGGGAGGTGGGGAGGAGGAAAAGGAGGACTGATGAAGGAAACAGTTCAAATAATGCTTTGTTCCAAAAAGGAAGGTATCATGACCAATCTCACCAACATGTACAGGGAGAGAGAAATGGGGAGAGGAATAGGATCCAGAGGGAATCACACCAAGTGCTGTGTGCGTGTGTACTTGCATCACTTTAAGCCTCACTGTAATGTATAATTACAATGCACCAATAAAAGCATTTAAAAAAGAGCCGGGCGTGGTGGCGCATGCTTGTAACCCAGTACTTTGGGAGGCAGAGACCGGAGGATCTGGGTTTGCAGCCAGCCTCAGCTCTCTCTCTGTCTCTCTGTCTCTCTGTCTCTCTGTTTCTCTCTCTCTCTCTCTCTCTCTCTCTCTCTCTCTCTCCTTAGTGAGGCCCTCCGCAACTTCGTGAGACCCAGTTTCAAAATAAAGTATAAAAAATAGGGCCGGGGGTGTAGCGCGGAGGTAGAACGCCCCTGCGTTCAATCCCCAGTACTGCAAAAAAAAAAAGTATTTAAAAAAGTACACAGCATCAACATGACCTCCACCTGCCAAAATAGTGTTTGTCAATGTAAGGTACACACCTTTCCTCCTTTCTATACTGCAGTCTTTGAAAAGAGGTCACTATGCAAATCCTACTCTTAAGCTGCAGGGAATTATTTTCAACATCCTCGAGGGCACAGTCTTTACATATATTATTTAGAATTCTTCTGCATGGAAGATTTTTCTATTCTCACCCTCAAGTGATGTATAATACATTCAACCAGCACTTTCTTTCAGTAAGCAATAAGATTTTCATCATTTTGTTGACTGCCTAGTATTCTACCATATGTGTGTTATGATTTATTTTAATCTCTTATTATCTAACACTCACATTAATTTCTTTAAATTATTATTAACACTGAAATAAATATCAAGAAACCTGAGAAATTTATGGGGAATTTCTTGTCACGGATGGAGGTTGAACTTAGAGAATGTGAGAAATTATGAAGAAATGGATTATCTCAAAGATGAAGAAATATACACATAACTAAAGTAACCCTATGGCCTAACACTATAGTCCACTTATGTAACAAGTATTGAGGGTCAAGGATAATCTCAAATCTCAAATTTATAACTACGTCTCAGTAAGACAGTAATTAAGTACTCTTTTTTAAGGTTCCAACACAAAGACATGGCAGAGAGTTGTATTTACCACAGAAAAGCTTGGAAGCACAGATTACATTTGAAAATTGTCTGTTGTCAAGAAATCCTAAATAATATAAGTCTTTATTATAGCCCTGAGGATATTCCAGCCTCAGGAATGAGGAAAAAAGAAGTGTCCATGGCTACTTTTGGGGACAAGATTGCTGACATTCCAAACAGAAGTAGGGACATAGTGGACACACCCTCAGACTCCAAGTGAATCTCAGCAAACAGGTCTCAAGGTAGGGATGCAAGAATTAAAACTTCCCCCTGTGGATTTCTACCACAGCCTCCCAGGCTCAGGTGAATGTACTACTTAGTTACTTTCTTTTTTTTTTTTTTTTGCTGTACCGGGGATTGAACGCAGGGGCGTTCTACCTCCGCGCTACGCCCCCGGCCCTATTTTTTATGCTTTGAAACCGGGTCTCACGAAGTTGCGGAGGGCCTCACTAGGTAGAGAGAGAGAGACAGAGAGAGAGAGAGAGAGAGAGCTGAGCTGGCCGCGAACCCGGATCCTCCGGTCTCTGCCTCCCAAAGTACTGGGATTACAAGCGTGCGCCACCATGCCCGGCCCTACTTAGTTACTTTCAGTCCTACAGAGATAGCCACAAAGGGGATTGCAGCAGTCATTTTGTTAAGTCAGATCTGGAACTTTCCACTTGTAGCATCACATTGGTGTTCCAAAATTTGGGATTTTGGAGCATTTAAGATTTTAGATTTTCTGATTGGGATGCTCAACTTGTCATAGACTACATGCTTTACTGAATACATAACTTTACCCAAGTGGCAAATAGATTTGGAACTTAACTAAAACATTCCAAAAATATTGTCTTAACAAAAGCATATTTGCCAAATTATGTTATATGCATGTACAGATATGAAAGAATAAATCCTACTATTATGTATAATTATAATGTACCAATAAAGATTAATAAAAAGGATATTTTAGATCTAATCAAATTCTTCCCCAAAATTTTCTTTCCTTCATATAGTATATATTTCTTGTTCTTCATATATATATATATTTGTTGTTGTTGTTTGTGTGTTTGCTGGATATTGTGCTACACCCCAACCTTATTTTATTTTTTATTTTGAAACAAAAGGTCAGTAAGTTGTAGAGGGCTTCACTAAGTTGCTGAGGCTGTCTCAGCCTCCCAAGTACTGGGATTACAAACTTGTGCCACCATGCCAGGATTTTCATATACTATTGATTCAAGAGACAGGAGAAGTTTCTTCAGAGAGGCTGACAGGAAAACTTGGATCTATGGCAAAATTTACATTTTCACTACTTAACAGTCAATTGTTAATTTGAATTATGAGCACATCACTTAGAGTACATGTGTTTTAAAGGGTATGTAATTATATTTGCAATAATAACTACTGGCTTTAAAATGAGGTTTTTAAGATTAAAAACCTATGCAAATATGTTTTTGAGAAATTAGAGAATAGTGTCATTAAAATGATTAATGTGTTTTCATTATATTTATTTTACTTGGGGAATAACATTTATTATAAAGCTATAGATCTATAGAGCATGGCATTGGTGAAAGACAAAACAAATAGATCAAAGCACTAGGATATCTGAGAAATAGATTCATGTAAATAAGGTGAACAGATCTTTGAAAAAGGAGCAAAGAAAATTAAGTGAGAAAAGACAGAATTTCCAGCAATGATGCTAGAAAAATTGGAAAAAATGCTAAATTTCTTATATTCACATACATAAGTTTTAATTTAAATTGGAGTTTAAAATTCAATTAGTTTTATTTGCCTTTGGATAAACAAAGATACAAACATATTCTTCTGTTTTCCAATAGATGTCAGTATCAAAAAAGAAAAGAGCTAGGCACTTAACATATCTGCAGTACACAAGGGAATAATCTTTTTCCTTCTTCTCTGATTCATGTACTAAGAATTCCTATAGCCAGTCTAAGCAGTTCAACAAGGAGAGTAGTTTTAAAATACACCATGGTTATTATTTTTGGGGTGAGTTCATATAATTAGTGTAGGAATAATGATGGTTAAAATGAAATAATAAGGAACATTATGAAAGTTTTTGGATAATTCAATTTTCTTTACTATTTTGCAGCTCTTTTATTCTCTCTCCTATTATAAGGTCTAATTCCTTGTCTTTGATTCCCACTTTCCATTATTAATATAACATGATTTTATGGTCAAAAAAGGAGTTTACATATTTCTACTTGACATTTTAATCTTTGAATACATATACCATGTATATATGGTATACTACATAATTATTTGAATATTCATTATAATTATTACCAAAATCAAATTAATTAACACATCCCTCACTGAAGATAGTTATATACCATTATGCATGTATGTGTGTGCAAGGTGGACACAAGATAATTTGTCTTAGCAAATTTCAGTTAAACAATACAGAATCACTAGCTGGACTCAACATGCTTGCTGTACTCTAAATTTTGGAAACTTAGAGACATTGATTTTAATGAGGTGAGGTCTATGCCTTTAATGCATGCCAAAAAATAAACAAAAGTTAATATCTGACTTAATGAAAAGAAAGGAACAGGTGTTCCTTGTAGTTTGTCTACATGGAGTCTTTTACCCTGGTCTTTACTTTCCTTTAAATTATTTGTTTTCATTGTTATCAAAAATACATCATTTTAAAATTTTCCCTGCCCCCTAGAAGTTCTAGTCTTCCAGAAGCAAAAATCCTTTTTTTTCTGGTTTTGATGCTTGATGCTACTGGTTTGTAACACAACATATCTCTCTCTCTCTCTCTCTCTCATTCTCTCTCTCTCTATATATATAGTATACTGAATATATATATCGTCATTAAAATGTAGATATTGTTCATTGTTTTATTTTTATGATAGGAAAGTAATGGTTTCATATCTACTACCTGCTATATCTCTCTTTCCCTCTATTTCAGAAAACTTCCTTAAATTTCCTTTTTGGAAATCTATTTCCCATGAACAGTATGCCTTGATGCTTTTTCTCAGTAAAACAGAAAATATTAGCCAGGCATGGTGGTGCAAGCCTGAAATCCCAGTACTTGGGAGGCTGAGAAAGGAGGATCTCAGCAATGTAGCAAGACTCTCAGTAACCTCGGGAGACCAAGCACTGTGTGCATGTATGTCACTATCACTATGAACTACATTATGATGTAAGACTATAATGCACCAATAAAAGTATTTTTTTAAAGGGAGGGCTGGGGGTGTAGCAGCTCAGAGGTAGAATGCCCCTGGGTCAATCCCTAGTACCACAACAAACAAACAAAAAACATCACCACCACCACCAACAACAACAAAAACAGAAGATATTAGAGTTTCCCCATTCTTTTTACTTTTCTTTATCTAATTCCACTGCCCTACTTGCTTTCTGAGCCTCTGGTTTCATAATTGTAAGGTTTGCCACAAACATTCTATTGTTCACTATTTCTATTAGGGGCTTCTAAGAGGTGGAAGACTGTTTACTACATAATGGCCTCTTTTTCTTTTGTGGTCCAATGCTCACTCTTATGTTTCTCAATAGAAAAGATTTTGAGCACAAATTAATTACTATTTTTATGTCCCAATAAATCCTCAATTATTCCCAAGATCTTAGCCACATCATCTGTTGGATGTTTTCAATTCCACCATCCCTGCTCACTCTGCAGATCTTCCTGGCTTAGCCTCTGTTAGTGGTACTTAGCATTATCCTGGGGCATCCTCTTAATGCCTTCTGGTAGGAGTTGATTCAATTGCTTTCTAAATCACCTTTTCCTTTTTCTTGGTTTATTTATTTCTTCCTGAGAGTACATCCTCAAATAACTCACTAAAATAAGAATTCTCTAGTGAAAGCTTCTGAGCCATTGGATGACTGCATCTTTATTCCAGCTGAGATAGGACAGAAGAAATGAAGATAGATAGGAGATGAAAGGGAGGGGAAAAAAAAGAATGTAGCTGTAAATCTAAAAGGCTCATGATCAGACTCACTCCCCAGATCTATTTTTTCCTCTAGGCCTATCATTCCCAAATTTTAGAAAAATCTATAAATCTCACAGTTCCTGTAAATTCACTCATTTAGTGTACTGTTAGCCTATATAATGTGTTTTCAGATTAGATAAAGCAAAGGGAAGTATATTTTAAGAAACCTATAACACAGGCACATTCCAAAGGTTATCTAGATAGAAAAGATGATGTCAACCCAAGGATCCTGGAGGAAGACCAGACCACCATAAATGTCTTACGATCCACGATCAAAGAAACTGAGCTCACCAGGCTGACAGTCATTCCCGTGTACTTTCCAATACCCACCCCTTACAGTTTCCTTTAAAAGAAGAGGCGAGTCCCCCAAAAATGCATCTCACTTTTGAGTACCCACACTCCCTCTTCCTTTGAGTGCATTCACTGCCCTCTTGCTTTCTTTCACTGAACAAATGTCTGTAGGTGCTTTACTATCTGACACATTCTTTAATTCTTTTCCACAGTGAAAGTAAAAAACCCACCTAGGCCAAATTAAGGTTCTCTTCTCCCATTTGGAGGGATCTCCTAGGATCCCCTTCCAGCCACACTTGTATTCCCTTCATGCATAGATTGGTTGGTATAGAGGTCTAGGTTAAACTCATTTTGATAAGACCTTTTTTTTTTTTTGTGGTACCGGGGATTGAACCCAGGGACGTTCTACCTCCGTGCTACACCCCCAGCCCTATTTTTTATACTTTATTTTGAAACCGGGTCTCACGAAGTTGCGGAGGGCCTCACTAAGTAGAGAGAGAGAGACAGGGGGAGAGAGAAAGAGAGAGAGCTGAGGCTGGCCGCGAACCCGGATCCTCCGGTCTCCACCTCCCAAAGTACTGGGATTACAAGCTTGCGCCACCACGCCCGGCTTTTGATAAGACCTTTGAAGGCTTTGTTCTGCTGCCTTAGTGCAGAATACTGCTAATGAGAAATCAGAAACGTATTTCCTACTTTTCTTTCTGGAAATGGTGAGGGCAAGGAAATCTCATGGTAATGTGTCTAAATACAGATCTTTGTTGTTGTTGCTCTTGTTTTCATAAGTTTATGTAATGTGGTTCTTTTTTATGTTGCTGACTTTCCTTCTATACCAGATATTTCTCAGTGCTTCCTTCCATCTGAAAGTTTCTATTAAAAATGGCCAATAAAAATATGAAAAAAGTGCAACATCTTTAGCAACCAGGGAAATGAAATCAAAATGACACAGAGATTCCATCTAACTCCAGTTAGAATAGCAATCATCAAGAATACAAACAACCTGGAATGGTGGTGCACTCCTGTAATCCCAGTACTTGGGAGGCTGAGACAGGAGGATTGCAGGTTCAAAGCCAGCCTTAGCAACTTACCGTGGCTCTCAGCAACTTAGTGAGACCTTATTTCCAAATAAAAAATAAAGTAGGGCTGGGGGTGTAGCTTGGAAGTATAAGCCTCCTGGGTTCAGTTCCTAGTACTGAAAAAATAAAAATAGAAAAAGAATACAACAATAATAAATGCTGGTAAGGATGTGGGGAAATAGGAACTCTTATATACTGTTGGTGGGATTTCACATCAGTACAACGACTATGGAGAATAGTATTGAGGTTCCTCAAAAGACTAGGAATGAAATCACCATATGACCCAGCTATCCCAGCACTTGGTACCTCTTCAAAAGAATTAAAGTCAGAATATTACAGTGACACATCAACACCCATGTTTATAGCAGTCCAATACACAATAGCCAAATTATGGAACCAACCTAGGTGCCCAACAGATGAATGGACAAAAAAGGTGGTATACGCACACAATGGAATAATACTTCACCAAAAAGAACAAAATTATGTCATTTGCAGAAAATGGTTGGAACTAGAGAATATTATGCTAAGAGAGATCAGCCAGTTTCAGAAAGTCAAAGGTTGAATGCTTTTTCTCATATGTGGAATCTACAGAGGAAATAGGAAACATAAGGAATGTTAGATAACTGAAGAAAGAAACCAGTAGAATAGTGGAAAGGGATAAGAGGAGGGAGGTAGGGAAGGGGAAAAAAAGACCTGATATAGGAAACAGTTCAAATGACATGTACATATATAAAGGTATCATTACCAATATCACTAATATTACAGAGAAGGGTGGGCAGCAGAATTGAGTCTGAAGGGAAACACACCGAGACCTGTGTGCATGCATGTTTGTGTCACTTTGAACGCCACTATCGCGTATAATTACAATGCACCCATAAAAGTAGAAAACAAATAGCTGCATGCCCTTAGTCCATAAGTGCAGCCTCTTGACTCTTGCACTTAGCTTTCAGGTGAAAACCAAGGAAGCTTATGTCATCCTCTGGAATCAACCAATGCCACAGCAGAGGAGGCTGTCTTTGGGATATGGACTCCTAAATTGTGAAAGAAGAATTCTTGCTTTTCCTTTCTGGAGAGGTATCACCTGGCAATTGGCAATTCACACTAAGTGTAGTGAAGTCTTTAACATAAAATTTCAAGTAATTTTTGTTTTAACTCCCACATTTCATTCTGCACCTTCCATTTCTATCTGCTGAAATGTTTCAAGAACAAATCTACTTCCTTCTTAGAGCCCTGTCCACTCATGTTCTTCAGTTGGTCGCAAGCTGAACTTCTTTACCGGTTACCATTGATCTATGTATTGGCTTTACAGCTTCCAAAAAGCTAGCTTTCTAATCCTCCCCTCAACCCTACTCTATTTTTTGTTGCACATACACACTCTTTTATTCCATTGGCCTCCCCGTCATAGGTTTTAAGAAGAGGAAGAAGACAGACTTGTAAGTTCAATATATTACCTGAAAGTGGAATCCTCCTGGGTCTTTTCTTTAATTTTAATATTCACTGTAGTAGAAAATTACAGGAGTTTTAGAAATCTGATTTTTGTTGTTGGTGGTTTTGTTTGTTTGTTTGTTTGTTATTAGTTTTATTATGTGCACCTCCTGAAAAAGCAAACAAGAGACTTTTTTTTACTCCATTAGCAGTGAATAGTGCTGAACTAAGGTATTTCCAGTTTCCCAGCATGTTGTAGATAAAGCTTATAAATCATTATAGATACCATGTACTTATATTCACATTAATATTATTAAAAACTGTGGAAGCAACCCAAGTGTCTATCAATGGATGAAAGGATAAACAAGTTTATATAAAAGATGGAGCATTATTCAGCTCTAATAAGAAAGGAGATTGTGACACATTTTAATACATGGCTGAAACTTGAAAACATTATACTAGGTGAAATCAGCCTGTCTAAAAAGACAAATATTGTTTATTTCACTGATATGAGGTATACAGTGTAGTAAAAAATCACACAACAGAAGTAGAATGGAAATTCCTGGGGTTCAGGAAAGTGGGAAATGGGGAGTTAGTGCTTAATAGGTACAGAATGTCAGTTTAGAATGATGCAAAGCTCTGGAGGTGGACGATGGTGAGGTTATACAACTATGTGAATATACTTAGTAGCACAGTAATATGCAGTTATAAATGTTTAAAATGCTGAATTTCATGGTATGTATATTTACCACAATAAAAATTAGTAAAAATACTGGAGAAAGTACTTCTTTTGTTCAAATAGACTTTTAAAATATTTTTATTATGGTGGCATATATTAGCATTTAAGGAGGGTTCTGTCTTCATGTGTCTATCCTAACCTCCAAGTAAATGAATCTTAATTAATACTCATCATGCTTCATTATTCTGTAAGGTAAAAGAGAACATACCAGGTGTTTGAAGTTTGAAAGGATAGTTTTCATTTTTTAAATCACCTGTCATATTATTCTGATGCTTCAGTTTCCAATCTATAACATAATTTCATGCTCTATATGAATCACTTTTGCTACTTTATCAATAGCATCCTCATTTAAGGCCTCTATTTGCCTAGATATTGTCATTGGTCTTCAGTTCAGTATTATGCAGATTCTAGATTCATACACTCCAGGTTTTCCTTCAGATTCTTACATTTCACCATCATGTGACTTTTAGAAAGTTTTTCACTTTCTCTACAGCTCACTTTCCTGATTCATGAAATGGAGATAACAGGTACTTGAGAGAGTAGATGGATGATTCAGTGAGTTAAGGTACAGGGGAACGAACTGACAATCTGCAGCATCTATTTAGTATACTTTGGCTAGATTGTATTTAGTTAGATTAGAGCAAATTAGGCCTTTTAGTATCTAGTGGTTTTAGTCAAATGAAAAATTATATAAAACTAATTCTTTTTAATTCCTTTGTTGAGGTGTTAAACAAACACAATTGGGATTTTAAAAAATTCAGTTCATTAAACTCACAAAATTTCCATAAAGTGATTGTGATTGTTAAGCACATTTTAATCAGGCAGAAAATGTCAGCATGTTTTGAATACATTGCTTAAAAATATGGCTAAAAGTAATACTTCTTGCAGAAACAGTATTTAATCTTCCATCTCACAAATCTGAAAATCTTTACAAATACCCTATGCTTAATCTGTAGCAAAACATCTCAAAATTAATTTCCAAGTACCAATGTGCCCATTTTGAACTTGAATTTCTAAAACCTTGAAATAAGTTAAAATGGCATCTGTCTTTGGGAAAAAGAAAAAGAAGGAAAGAGAGCAAGCTTATTCAAGGGAATCACAAAAGCTATAAATCATTTTATTGGGTGAATACATTTTCTGCTATGTAATACTAGCATTGATAATACAATAAAAATTTATTTGTAAAAATTTTTCAGAATATAAAATAAAAATATTTCTATAAGGTTAAAATTTATGAAAGTTATTTATTTGATGTTCATACTATAATGCGATTTATATTATTATTTTTTAAAATGTGTTTAAAGAATTTATCCTCCTATTTACTGTTATTTTTCAATGCTCCATTTTGGTTGAATATTGATTTTAACTGATTGTAACAGGATTTCTTTCAGAGAAATATAAACTAAAAGGTGTGATTTTTTTTATTGCTCTTTCCTTTTGTCTGCCTATTATTGGTAGGATGCACAATGGGTCTCAATTTCATTATAACTTTATGATATAACTATACAGAGTTATATATAATATAGTTATTTATAATATGTGTGTGTGCGTGTGGGGTGTGTGTGTGCGTGTGGGATGTGTGTGTGTGTGTGTGTGTGTGTGTGTGTGTGTGTGGTACTGGAGGTGGGCACTTTATCACTTAGCTATACCCTCAGCCCTTTTAAATTTTATTTTGTTTTTTGTTTTTGTGGTACTGGGGACTGAACTCAGAGACATTCTACCTCTGAGCTACACCCCAGCGCTATATTATTTTTATTTTGAAACAGGGTCCCACTATGTTGCTGAGGGCCTTGCTAAATTTCTGAGACTGGCTTCCTTTTTATTTTATTTTAATTTTATCAGGGATTGAACCCAGGGGCATTATACCTCCGAGCTGCACCCCCAGCCCTATTTTTTATTCCTTTGAAATAGGGTCTCACTAAGTTGTGGAGAGCCTCACTAAGTAGCTGATGCTGGCTGCGAACCTGCGATCCTCCTGTCTCAGCCTCCCAAGTCCTGGAATTAAAAGTGTGAGCCACCAACCCCGGCTCTCCTTCATTATTTTGAAATAGGTTTCTCTAAGTTACCTTGTGTTGGCCTCGAACCTGTGATACTCCTGTCTCAGCATCTCAAATACTGAGATTACAGGTGCATCACCATGCCTGGCTTTACTCTAACTTTATGGCATGTTATTGAAGAAGCTACTTATAACATATTTGGGTTTCTGGTATGTAAATGAATGAAACCTTGTATTCCTGAACACACTTAACATTTTCTGAACCACATACTTTGGTTATATATAATATTTAGCCCCTGGATAAGTAGTTCTTTCATGGAAGACTGCAAAATTCTGCTCTATGACAGAGACCAAGTGTGGATGCCAAGGGGTGAAGGCACAGGATTTGTTGGAAATTTAACCACAGCAAGCATTAGATCAATCTTTCTTTCTCCTCCCTCCCCCCTTTTTTTAAGATTGGAGCCCAAATGTCTGACTCACTAAAGCTCTGAATCAAAGGTGAATAGGGAAAAGTGCAATCTATAAAGAATCTATATCCTATTTTCTATGAGAACAAGGTTAATAGAATTTCAGTTCCACTGCACATAAGAGACTTATTAAATTGGCCCAGAATAAGAAAAAATAATTACGCAGGTTCCAACAGTTCATGGTATTCTTTCTTCTTGTCCAATCTTCTAAGTATAGTTCTGCCCCATATGATTTTGAGAATGCTGTATACAACACTTTAATTGTCCTCATACACAAGCTAGTTGGTGGACAGGACATCCAGTCCAAAGTGCTGTAGACTGAAACAAACTGACCCATAAAGCTCATCTGTGAGCCTTTGACAGGTACATAAATATTTCTGTAATTCTCAATACCTTGGCCAATACAGTTGGAGAATCTCCCTGTTATTGGAAAAGTCAACTCTAAGGCTGGTTATTGTTTCACTAATATTCTGTTGGTAATGTGCCACTTTGTAAAGCTTTCTTCATGTGTTCCAGAAAGCATTTGGCTCCCAACAACACAAAGGATCATTGCAAGCATTTTTGGTCAGTTTTGATTGAATGCAGATTGCAGGATTGTTTTGCTAGACTACATTATTCTTTCAAATGTTTCTTCAGTAGTCGCATATTACTTTCTAATGATAATCATTTGCATTTCCAGAGTCCTTTGTGCCCTGATGTTTTGCAATGAATTCATTTCTGTCTTCACTGTGTTTCCCTCTGGGTTGAGAGGAGGCCTGTAGCTCCTGGTCTTTCACATGGCCACCTTAATAAGTGGCTGAAAAGGAAGAGGAACACCACCCAGTGTATAGGGGGATGTGCATATAGAACCTTTCCCATACTAACAGAAGGAGAAAATGCTAAAAGTATGCTATGAGCTCTATTTCATCACCATTTAAACAGCGTTTTAAGCATGAATGTGATGGCTCTGAGACTTCTTATATAATGCAAAAGGTAAAGTGAAGGTTAGGCAATTCAGCTGGGTGTTTATTCCCAACCAGCTTCCAGTTTTTCTTTCATTGTCTGCCGCCTCCGCCCCCACATGCTTCCTTCTCACTCCACTTCTGGTGGTCCATGGCGTGCTCTGCAGATGTTTCTCCCACACAGTGGAAACGTTCCCTAATGTGTCTGTATGCTTCCAGGCTTTGCTCATATGGGAAAAGGAAAAATTGGAGAGAAAGAATGAATTTCTGGATTTGTCTTGTTTTCTTTTAAGACTTTCAAAACTGCTGAAAGGGAGAAGAAATATTAGACCTATTCACCTTTCCCACAATGCTAGTCATAGAAGTCATTTATATAATGATTTTCTTTTTAATGTAACAGAAAGTAAATAAATAAGTGAAGCTGTTCATGACATTTTTCAGAAACTTCAAGTAGCAATTTCATGTTATATAACTGTGTTTAAATTGGAGTGCTTTTAAATATTGTCATAATGCTTCACTTATTTGGAAAATTAGAGCATGTAGTTTATTTTACATAAAGTTTGAACATTGCATTCTATATTCTCATAAGGAGATGGTATTTCCTGTTTGCACATTGGGATATGAAACCAGGAAGCTGAAAAAACAAGACTCACAGATAATAAAACAACTTTCCATTTCTCCATTCACCCTGTTTTAGACAATATTCTCACTGCTGTAATCCAGAATATCTGACCACCACAACTCAGAGGAAGGAATATTTATTTGCTCTTAGTTATGGAAGTTTCAAAGGTTTTAGTTCATGTTAGGCTGGGTCATCTCTGCAGAGCTCAGGGCATGGCAGCAGGAAGCAGAAAGAGAAAGAGAGAAAGCAAAAGGGGGTCCATGGACATATATATTCTTCCAAAGGCCACACTCCAGTGACCTGCCTTCTCCAGCCACACCCTAACTGCCTATCTTACCACCCAATAAATCCATTAATCCATCAAAGGATTTATCCACTGATGAGATTAGAACCCTCATGATTCAATTATTTTACCTCTGAACATTGCTTCACTGCCATACATGAGCTTTTCCAGGGAACATTCTACATCCATACCATAATACCCTCTATCTTCCCTGTGAAGGTATCTCTTTGTCTTTGGATGACATCTTTGACATTTTAATTTTACATGATTATCTTCAATGATAAATTTAAGTCACAAAAATATTCTCAGTTCAGGAATTAATATGTCAAAGTACATATATATGAAAAACAAACAAACTTTTTTCCCCAGTACTGGGGATCTAATCCAGGGCCTGGTGCATGCTAGAGAAGCGTTCTACCACTGAGTTACATCACCAGCCCCAATGAACTGTATTAAAGATTCTCCCTTTCCAGCAATTTCCTTCCTCTCAATTTGCCCAGCTGCAGGTGGGATGTGTGTAGTGAGTATATGAGTGTGGGAGAGAGTTGGTTTGTATTGGGAATTTAGTCTTGGTTTCTCTTTACTCTGTCACATCTTCTATCTCTTCTGAAGCCCAGAGCTCAGTCGGGTAAGAGCAGAAGGGAGAATAAAGGGCTTTCCTGGCCATCTCTGATTTCCCACCATTTCTACTTTGCTCTTGCAGTGTTTGAAGCTAATTACCTAGCAGAACCTATCAGGTATTTCCTAATAAGGACCATATGTCCCCTGTTGCAGTTTCTGGTTTTACCGTCTTGTCAGCAACTAGTTTTATATCTGCAGCATCTCTCCACTGACATTACATCTCCCCAGATGTCTGATGCTGGCTCTCACCCTCCCTGCCCCCTGTTATTACATGGGGAACCTGGAAATGAGTCCCTCCATCAGTATGGTTACTTCCCAAATGCAATATTTGTCCAATTAGCTAGACAGGTATGGGCCATCAGAAGTCCACTGAGGCAAGACACAAACCAGAGAATGAAGAGTAAGCTCCTTATTAGACTCTGAAGAGGATAAAGCTGCCCATTTTCCCTTAGTGGAGGGAGGAAGAGATGGAACCTTACACCATCAAGCTTTCCACAGAAATTCTCTCCCTCATCCTCATCTTCTAAACTCTGAATAATCATCACCTTCTGAATGAGGAACCAAGATTCTCAGAAACTAATTTTAGACAATGTCTATTCTTCATGGTTTTCTAATAATCTTCCTTTGAATTTAGGATTAGTTGACAACTGTTATCTTGGGAGTCAGCCAGAATTGAGACTGAAAGAGTTTTAGTTTTACCCTGGATTATATATACAGTCTTGAATAACTAGGCAGTTCATTAATATTTCTTGAGCACCTCCCATGTGCCAGACATTATTAGAGAAGCTGGGGAAGAGTGTTGTAAGAAAACAAGTTCTTCCTCTTATGGATGCTTAGTGAAGAAAACAGAAAACACACACACACACACACACACACACACACACACACACACACACACACCTAATCCATGATAGATATGTAACAGAAAGAAAAATTAACTATGTGGATACGTGTGTGAAGTGAAAGAAGACTTCATGAGAAAATAGCATTTGCTTAAAGACCTCCTGCACAAGGGAATACCAGCACACCATTGTCAACACCCGGAAGTGCCTTTTAACTGTCTAATAGTTACTGGGGACATTAATAGAGATTTTGGAACCAGAATGCCTAGGCTTAACCCAGTATCATTACTTGTTGTATAACTTTGAGTAAATTTCTTAATCTTTGTTTTTTAAGCTGAAAAATGAAGATACTGCTCTCTACCTGAGAAAGTTGTTGTGAGGACTAAATGAGTTAATACATGTAAAATTCTAAGAACAATGCCTGACATATTATGCTAGATTTTGTGTCTCTTACCATGGTTGAAAAGGCACTGTCTATAATATATAAGTATGTAATCAAAGGGAGAGTTGTAGCTGGAGATACACATTTAGTAGTTTCAAACTACAGATGTGGTTGGTACTATGAGTTTGGATGATATACCCAGGGAATGAGGATAACAATTAAGAAAAGAATATTTAAGGACTGAGTTCTAAATCTTGAGCACTGAAAGTATTACAGGGTGTGGAGATGAGAAAAACTCAATAAGAAAGGCCCGTAAATTCAAGGAAAAGCTAGTGAGTGTAGTGTCCTGCAAACTAAAGGGAAGGAGGTACTTGGGGGAGGGCAGAGTGCTGACTGTGTCACAAGCTGCTGAGGAGTCCAGTGAAGTAACGGCCATGAGCTCACCATTGGGCTTAACACTGAATCTGTGCTGACTTTGATAAGAGCAATTTTAGCAAAAATTTAGGGGGTGGAGGAGGCACCACTAAAGTGAATCCAAGGAAAAATGTGAGGAGAAAAATTAGAAACATGAATTAAAGGAAATTATGTGAAAGGAAATTGAGCAAATTAATGGGAGACAAATAGAGCCAATTAGAATTAGGTATGATGAAACAGCTTTCTTCAAAATCAGAGGAAAATAAGAAAAAGCATTTTTGTTAACAGAAATGATGCCATACAGTCGGGTGTGGCAGCACACCTGTAATCCTAGTACTTAGGATTGTAATCCAGTGTACACACACCTGTAATCCTAGTACTTGGGAGGCCGAGACAGGAGGATCACAGGTTTGAGGCCAGTCTTGCAATTTAGCAAGATCCTCAACAACTTAGTGAAAGCCTGTTTTAAAATTAAAAATAAAGCTAGGTGTTGTTTCACACACCTGTAATCCCAGTACTTTGGAGGCTGAGACAGGAGGATTGCAGGTTTGAGAACAGCCTCAGTAATGTAGCCAGAACTGTTTCAAATCTATATATATACATGGGCTGAAGTTGTATCTTGGAGGGAGAATGACCCTGGGTTTAATCCCCAGTACCACACACACATTCATACACATAATAGGTCTGGGGGTGTAGCTTAGAGGTAGAATGTACCGAAGCTCAATTCCCAGTACAAAAAAAAAAAAAGAAAAAATGCTGCTGCTGTACACAGAGGTAAGTTGAGGATTGCTGGATTACTGAAGCCATGTGCAAGGAGGGCCTGGGTGGCTGGAGCTGGGACAGATGTCCAGAAGTTAGCCCTTGGAGCATGGGCATTGATTAGTAGGAGCAGATTTGGACAATGGGGGTAAGTAGGTTAAGTTCTTTTTGGTTCTTTGATGGCTTCAATTTTTTTAATTGAATGAAATAGGAACAAGGTCAAAACCAATACCAGAAATATGTTGAAAGTTTGAGGGTATGAACCAGTCATCTGTGAATATGGAGAGGGAACAGGACTAAGGAAATTTAGGATGGTTTCTGGACAGAATTAAGAGCTCACTGAATGTACATAATCATGAAGAGATGAGACCAGTTTCATTGTTTTTTTTTTTCTCTAGCCAAATTGAGATACAAGGGTACAGGCATAGAGAGATATGGAATTGGATTAAATCTGTATTTCCTTATATTAAATCTGACTTAATAAGACCCAAAGTACAATTATAAAAATTGACCTTGAAATCCAACCATCTATTAAAGTAAGTAAATGTATAATGAATGCATAGAAATTAAAAGGTGGTAGGAATGTGTCAGTGGGGCAAAGGCTGGTGGTGAAATCATAAAGGGAGGAGCTGGAAAGAGAAGACGCAGTGGTAAGAGTGTGATTTTACAGCTACAGCAGGACTGCTGCTACTGGAAAGGGCAGCATCACTGACCTAACGGATGACACAACCACTGGGCAAGAATATCAAGGAACTGAGATGCTGGGTTACTGCAAAGAACATTTATGTGGATATTGAACTCCCGAGAATGCTGATAAGAGTAATATTGGAGAAGGTGACAGTGAGCCACCAGTAGAAACCTTTAAGGAATTTGGGGAGTGATCCAGGAGCAATACAAAGTGCAGTAAGGAAACTGACCTGTTAAATATTAATAGGTTTATAAATAGAGATTTACAAACTCTCTTAAAGGAGAAAAGATATCAACTCATTTTAACACTTCTTTAGAATTTCTTTTTCTTTCCCAGTGACTTGGAAAAATAATATCTCATTTTGTTAAAAAAATTCAAAGTCTGCATTTCTTTAGAGAACTAGAAAAAAATACCTCAACTTTTTGTTGCAATTACTGCTGACTGAATTTATTTTATTTTTATTTTTGGGGTACTGGGGACTGAACCCAGGGGCATTCCACCTCTGAGTTACATCCATGGCCCTTTTCCTTTTATTTTGAAACAGGGTCTCACTAAATTGCTGAGGTCCTCACTAAATTGCTGAGGCTGGCCTCAAACCTGCAATCCTACTGTCTCAGTCTCCCAAATACTGGTATTACAGGCATGGGCCACCATACCTGGCTTGCTGCGGGCTGAATTTATGTCAGTCAGTAAATGATTAGGGACATCTCTCCTATCAGCAACATTCACAGCACTTCCTTCCTTCCGTACCATTGTGGAGTATAAATAAAAATAGGTAAAACACATGTACAAGGTCTATATAAGAAAAACTACTATTATGATTTTTAGTGCTTCACCAAATTTATATGCTGCAAATATGTAGGCTTTTTAGATTTTGTTCCTTTCTGGTGTATAATTTAAATCTATCCATTTAAAAATAGAGGCTTCATCATTTTACCTCAATAAAAGTTTATTCTTTTAGAATGAAAAGTTTATTCTTTTAGAATGAAAAGAATGAAAGTTTATTCTTACTGAATTATATAAAAATAGAGGCCCCATCATTATATGCATTTTTAATCCTCACAAAGATATTTTCCAGATTATAGAATTCAAGGATTAAATTTCATATGTTTGATCTCTTATTCTTAATTATTAATTTGTTCAGTCCTTCCCTACTTTCATAGGGATAAAATTCAATATCTCTTATTTACAAACTTTGTTTTTTTTTTTTTGCCGTAGTGGGGATTGAACCCAGGGACATTCTTTTTTTTTTTTTTTGCAGTTCCGGGGATTGAACCCAGGGGCATTCTACCTCCGCGCTACACCCCCGGCCCTATTTTTATACTTTATTTTGAAACCGGGTCTCACGAAGTTGCAGAGGGCCTCACTAAGTAGAGAGAGAGAGAGAGAGAGAGAGAGAGAGAGAGCTGAGGCTGGCCGCGAACCCGGATCCTCCGGTCTCTGCCTCCCAAAGTACTGGGATTACAAGCGTGTGCCACCACGCCTGGCGAACCCAGGGACATTCTATCACTGAGTTACACCCCAGCACAATTTTTTTTGTTCTTTATTTTGAAACAGGGTCTCATTAAATTGCCGAGGGCCTCACTAAGTAGCTGAGGTTGGCTGCGAACCTGTGATCTTCCTGTCTCAGCCTCCGAAGTACTGGGATTACAAGCGTGCGCCACCATGCCCAGCTTTGCAAGCTTTGATTTTAATAATTAAAAGTTGCTAACACCTTGAGTCCTGAGAAACTTTATCACTATTCATTGATATTTGCCCAAGGATTTCCAACTAGTCTTGAAGAAAGCACAACCAAGATTACCGACTCTACCAAAGGTTCCAACAGTATTGGAGGGCATGGTTTTGATTTTAAAGATTGTTCTTCAATGGCTCAAGCATTTCTTGAATGTATTTGATGTCTGACAGCAAAATGTACTGTTATGTTGATATATCCTTTCCTATTTAACATCATCTTTTTTTTTTGCGGTACCGGAGATTGAACCCAGGGGCCTTCTACCTCCACACTACACCCCCGGCCCTATTTTTTTATACTTTATTTTGAAGCCGGGTCTCACGAGGTTGTGGAGGGCCTCACTAGGTAGAGAGAGAGAGAGAGAGAGAGAGAGAGAGACAGGGGGAGAGAGAGAGAGAGAGAGAGAGAGAGAGAGAGAGAGATGAGGCTGGCCTCGAACCCAGATCCTCCGGTCTCTGCCTCCCAAAATACTGGGATTACAAGCGTGTGCCACCACGCCCGGCTCTAACATCATCTTAACAGCAAAGGTTTTGTAGGTAATTTACAAGTGTGTATATATAAAATATATTTTAATGTTGAGAATATACCTTTTCAAATACTATTATCAATTATATTTCTAACACAATTTCAAACAAGTTCTCTGCCATCATTTTTGTTTTTTTGGTGGTACCAGGGATTAAACCAAGAGGAATTCTACCATTGAGCTTCACCCCCAGTCCTATTTTATTTTTGAATTTTAAATGGGGTCTCCCTAAGTTACTGCATGCTGGCCTTGAACCTGCGATCTCCTGTCTCAGCCTCTCAAGTACTGGAAATAACAGGCATGCGCCACTGTGCCCAGCTCTGCCATCAGTTTCTTAATTTAGAAAGAACATTGCTTTTATCACTATACTGTAATGTACCCAAATATGTTTTCACATCATCACAAAACAAAAATGTTGTGATTTTCAATATTAAACTTTTTAGCTGATACAGTAGTATCAGATGGCTCACCTTTGATGCGATGGTCTGTTAAAAATTGCTTTGGTTCAACGATTGTATGATTGTTCACTTGCAGCATGCATGATGCTGAGATAAACCTGGTATCTGCTAACTGATCAGGGTTCTGCAGCAAAGGGAGTTGGCACATCAACAACTATCGCTTCACTTTCTTTTTGTGTACAAGCCAATTGCAATAGTTAAATAAGTGAAATGAACTTGGAAAAGTCTTTTAATCCAAATAAAGTTAAATTCCAGAGTGTGTGTATGCCTTCTGCAGTTGCTTGTGCTAAATCGTCCTCTTTGGCATGGTCTTCTTAAAATGTACAGACTTTTGAAACAGATACTGATGCTTCTTCAGCACATTTAATTCTTCTGGTTTTCATGCAATCCATGATATCATCAAGCTCTCCATACCCTCTGATTAATAGAGATGGATAGACATTTTATGTGAATTACATATTTAGCATACATTTTCTTGGAGAAAGATTCAATGCTTCATTTATTAAACATGCATTTTTTAATTTGTGGGGCCTTGTCCATCAGCAGGCTGATGACTTTATGAATCATGTAAACTATTGCATAGATTAAGCCAAGGCTTCCTGGTGTGCCAAGTGGCTGCCAGGTGCCATTGTTAGATGATCTCTTAATATGTGCTGCCGACAGGAATTAGCCATCCTCAGACACTGACTGTCCCAGCCAGCATCACTTTATCAGTGAATTTAAATGCATGCTGCTGTGCACTGTCTCTGAAATGGAGGTGTTAACTTCCTTTTTTTCCTATCATGTCTGAAGGGCATGTTAGTTGCACTTTGGGTAGAATGGAGAATGAAACAGAACCATAAAAGATGGACATCTTTTATGTTCAACTCTGTGTTAAGGAGAGAGCTCTCCTCAGTGCACATGTATCTCTCACACTACAGGAGACCCTGGCAGGAACTGGAAGTACTAAACAGGATCTATTTAACCTAACCCAGTATATTTTAATACTTTTAATAGTCCTTGATTATAAATGAAGTATCAGACAAATACAAACAGGACCTATAGTGATGACATTTGGGACCATGTCTCTTTTGTCTGCTCCATCTCTCACTATTCCCCATCCTGCTGATACTTAGATAGTTTTTAAATTTTAAGTCTCAGATTCTTTAAAAACATGTGCAAAGTAATCCCATTCTAAGCTGATTGTTTTCCTTGTGTGGCAAATCTAAATATCCCTGCTTATTTGGTCAGCATTACTTCTTTCTCTTGGTTAAAATATTTGCTGTAGTAATGATATTTCCTTATATTATGCATCTTCCCTGCACATATCTGAAACTAGAAAGGAGAGCCTAGAGGAGTTTTTCTTTCTTCCTTTTATCTTATTTTTGTAATGCTGGTCAATGGCATTGAATTCAGGACCTCGTACATGATAGCTAGGCAATTGCTATACCACTGAATTATGCCCCCGGCCCAAGAAGTTTTCTCTCACTCTAGATTGATTATAGCCTCTGGATCTTTTCATTAGTATATTCTTGAAAAAAATGTATTCTCTGGCATCACCTCAATTTTATTAAATCCAAAGTTCCAACCAGGCATTTGTATTTTTAAAAGGACCCTCAGATAATCCTGGTGCATAAAGAGAAAGACTGCTTCTTCCTGTCTTCTGTAAATATATGCAGATTATAATTTGGGATTTATTGCTGCTAAAACAAAGGCAGAAGACATCAGTAGATAATGGATACCTGGAATGACTAGAGATGACAACTTAAACTTAACTGGTCTTAGAGTTCTGGAGTTTCAAAAAGACGCACCCCACAAGAGAGGACCATCAACATGTGATCATTTTGCTAGTAATTTTTCTAATTGTGTCTTGGGGGCAGAGGAAGTTGTAAGTTGCTATCCTCTTGAGCAGAAGGGTTGGCAGAAATGAACGGAGATTTGAAAAAATACTCTGATGATGGATAGAAAGTTAACTGTTCATTTCCTTTCACTGAGGCAGGCTTAAGATGGAGCCCAACTGTTTTTATAGAGTTGTGAGAATCATGACATAGAAAATGCATTAAGGCTGGGGATGCAGCTAAGTGGTTGAGCATTTGCCTAGCATGCTCAAGGCTCTGAGCTCAATATTCAGTGCTACATACACACACACACACACACACACACACACACACACACACACACA